>JAWXCT010000047.1:13633-24714 GCA_034509035.1 Saxispiralis lemnorum
ACCCCCCCCCCGTCCTCCTCTGGAACACGCCTCTTTTCTCTCGGGCCACGTTGCTGACGCATCAACCGCCCGCCATTTCTACCGCCCTCTTCCCTTCTGGTCCGCTCCCGCCTGCACCCATCGGATTTAGTCCGACTGGCCTTGCCATACCTCCGCCCGCATCTCGACACGTCTGCCTACAAGACACCCGCCTCTCGCCACCCTCTCCCCCGTCTTCAAAATCTCTCCCACCACGACCCCCTCCCCGACCATGACATCCGCACATCGACCCATCGACCACACGATGTTGTCTCAAGAGCAGGACAAGAAGATCGCGGGCCAATGCGGGCCCACGACGGGCTATCTCTACACCCCACCTGAGAACATGGCCGACAGCTTCTCGCGCGACGACGACCATTCACAGCCGGCGAAAGGCTGGCATCCAAACATGCTTCCCCCGATCCAAGCCCTCTCGCCACCGACCTCCCCAGAAGCAGGCTCACTCCCCAGTCTCGCATCCGCCACTGGGTTCGCGACTCAGGACAAGCAGCTTTACCCCGACAACGATGGACGAGGTCGCTCGACGACGCCCCTCTTCCACAGCGAACGCAACCAGACGCCACCCTACACGCAGCCTTCGCCACCAGCCAAGCACGCTTCCCCGGCGAAGCACCTCAACAACAACACAGCCTCTCTTGCCAGCCCTCCACGGACGGACACGTTTCCGTGGAACTTGGGCGTGAAGACCTCGAAGGCGGCTGCGCAATACTGGCACGATCGGATGATGGAGCTGAAAGGCACACGGTCCCAGACCTCCTGGCGTCTGCCTCAACCCCAACGCTCGCCCTCTGCCGATCGCGACGTCGTGTCCCAGAAGATGGTGAATGCTCTCACGAAACCCGCCAGTGTGACCAAGCCCCAGTCATCTTCGAGGACTACCCTTCGCTCGAAGCCCGCTGTCGCCACCACCAAGGCAACGCCCCCTACCAAATCTCATCAGGCAGCACCGAAGCGCCGCACCCCCAAGGCGCGCACCCCTGAACACCTCTCCGACCCCCCGCACTCAAACGTCCCCACCACAAAGCACAAGCGCGCCCCGCCCTCCAAGAAAGTCGAAGGCGACCCCACTGCTTGGCGCACCCTCCCAGACTACTCTCCCTCCACCACCTCTCTCGACGCCCCCGGTGCCAAACCCCTGCGCGCCGTCTGGAAAGGCGCTGCACTCGACCTCCGCGCTGACCCCGACCGCGATCACTGCCACCCGCAAGAACTCGACGTCGCCTCCGCCCTGCGCCTCACTTGCGCCGCGTACCTCAGCAACAAGCGGAAGATATTCGCCGCGAGGGTGCAGGCGGCGAGGGAGGGGAAGCACTTCACCAAGACGGCGGCGCAAGGGGCGTGCTCGATCGATGTGAACAAGGCGAGTCAGCTTTGGGAGGCGTTTGAGAGGGTCGGTTGGTTTGGGGAGGGGTGGTTTGAGGGTTTTCAGAAGGCTTGAAGGGAGAAGGGTTGATGGATGAGATTGATGGCGGCTTCATGACGAGATTGGCTTGGGACTACGAGGGTGCTTGGACTGAGCAGGTCTCGGACGAGGGAGATGGAGGCACTGGTGCCGCCGTCCTACGCTCTGGTCGCTGTCACATCTCGTCGGAACTCACGCGTCTTCACGACGCCTTGGATTTTTACACTCCTTACGAGGACGATCACGACATTTGCAACGACGACTCCGCTCTTGGGACACGGACCCAAACACGATATGGACTTTGGTTTTCGGCTCAGCGTTCTTTGAATACGGCGCTCTTGATCCCTATTCTCTTTTGTCATCGGATATCGGCGTTGCGATCTCTCCCACGGGATGGTCGATTGGCGTTTTGTTGCTTTTTCGCTTTCACAGGCTTGGGCACCACCCCGTTGCACGCGAAGGCGGACACGATGGAATCTGGATAAGGGATAGGATGGGATGGGATAGGATGGGATGGGATAGGATGGGATGGGATTGGATGGAATGCGATTGGCACGAGATACCCCCCCGCCCCCCCGGCTCTTTGGTTATTTTGATCGGTTTTGCTTTCGGATAGCAGCAGGTGGGAGAGAAGGGGGCGTAGAATCGATCTATCAGTTGACATGGCGACGCACACACACTCGCCGACGATGAACAGTGCTCTTATCTTTTTTCTATGTTTTGCTCACAATTTTTTCCCCCTTTGCCGAGCCCGTGCTGAGGTGCTTCATTGCCTACCTGCCTGCCTATCCGCCTACCCGCCTACCTCTCCAAGCTCCCCCACGGCAGGGCCTAGCTGGGGGCAATGTGAACTGCTGCACGTGCTCATGTTACAGCCTTGAGGTGAATTCAGGTGGTTGAGGTGAGTTCTGGTGCGTGAGTGAGGCGCGGGCCGGCTGTGCGGGAGGGTGTGCGGGGTGTGCGAGTGTGTGCGGCGGACATTGTGCCTTGAGGGGGGTTTGAAGGGTACGGGACTTGATCACGGCGTGTTCACGTAAGAGTCTGCGAGACGAGCCGGTCACATAGTTTCAGCAAGGTATGCGACCCGGGGTGGGAGGATCCATGAGATGTGACAACAACATGACATGACACCCGAGGCACGCTGGGATTCATCGACATCCGGCAAGATCCGTCGGCCCCCTTTTCCACATTCGGAGTTCTCGAGAGATCGAAGATCGAAGGCGACTTGAGTAGGCAAATGGAGCGGGCAGGCTGGTCGTGTCGGTCTTCTGCACGCCCTGTCGACGGTTCCGTCTTTGCGCGCTGATCTGAGGGCTTGGGCGTCTAGTCCGTGGCGAATTGACCTTTTGAGTACAGCCAAGCGCCCGTGCAACTCCGACCTCAGGCAAGGGGCTACGCGTAAGTGTCCACTACGTTCTGTTCTCTCTTTCGTGTCATCACAGAAGATCCGTCTGATCACATCTTCCTCAGCAGCAGCGCCTCCCCCCCTTCCCCCCCCCAACTCAAAGCCGGCCCACCTAGAATTCTGAACCGCGCTTTCGATTTGCAAATTAGACTCATCGCTCATATCTGCGCCATTCTGCTCTTGCCGCGCAGGATATGATTATGAGGCACAGACCCTCACGTCACCTCCAGTTCGCACTTCTCTGAGGCCTCCGCGACTCTCTGTGCTTAGCTTGATATGCAGACTGCGATGTATTTGCAGCCGACCGTGTGATGGCCATGAAATTTCATGGCTACATGCTCCTTTCAATGCATGCAGACTTGAAATCGTACCTTCCTGTATCGATTGATACATCAATCCAAACAAATCCCAAGGTAGTTGCCCCTTCGGGAAGGATGATGCATTCACAGCACAAGCCCGCACGTGATACCGCGCTATGGCCGCTCCTCGACTGGACGATCTGGCGCCATCTCCGCAAGCTCGTCGACTTTGGCAGTGGACCGTGAATCCATCCCCGACCATCATTGGAAATTTCTCCCATTGCGGGTCGAGGAGATAAGTACGTCGTCGGGATGCTGGCGGCCTCGAGTGCCCGAGCGCTGCAGAGAGGTGCGGGTGGGGCAAATCGCGGGGCACGAGTCTGTCGTGCTGCTGCATCGCGCCTCCCTCTTCAGCAATCCCTTTCGACATCCCGATCCTGCTTCTCCTGCATTCATTCTTCCACCCCGCCCACACGCTCTCGCACTCCTCATACACAGCCTGCACTCCCCAGGCGTCCAATACCTAATCCATTGGCTGCTGCTTGGGCGCCTTCGACTCGATACTGCTCCTCCCACGCCTCGAGCACGCTCGTCAAGATGGCCACAGACCGAGACATCCTGCCGGACGAGTATGCCGCCTTGATCTCTTCACCTGTCGGAGGTCTCCGCTGACGACGACCCACAGCATCAAGCCCGTCAACTACTCGATCCGCCTCTCCGACCTCCAGCAAGGCGAGCCCTGGACCTACCATGGACGCTGCGACATCGACCTCGACGTAAAGAAGACAACCAAATCCGTCACCCTCAACACCCACGAATTGAAAATCCACTCCGCATCCGTGGCTGCGGCGGCACAGGGGAAGAACGTCAGCACCACGAAAGCCTCGTCCATCTCGTACGACGCCAAGAACCAGCGATGCACCTTTGCCTTTGACGAGGCGCTGGCCGAGTCGTCCAATGTGATCCTCTCGATCGACTTCGAGGGCACAATGAACAACCACATGGCCGGCTTCTACCGGTCCAAGTATCAGCCCCCCGTGACGCCGTCCAAGGGCGTCGCCCGAGACAGCGAGAACCACTACATGTTCTCGACCCAGTTCGAGTCGTCGGACGCGAGGCGAGCGTTCCCGTGCTTCGACGAGCCGAACCTGAAGGCCTCCTTCGATTTCGAGATCGAGATTCCGGACGACCTAGTCGCGTTGTCCAATATGCCGGAGAAGGAGGTGCAGAGGTCGCAGCGCGAGGGGCACAAGCTGGTCGTCTTTGACCGGACACCGGTCATGAGCACGTACCTGCTGGCGTGGGCGTTTGGCGACTTTGAGTATGTGGAGGACTTTACGCGGAGGAAGTACAATGGCAAGAATTTGCCTGTTAGAGTGTACACGACAAAGGGGTTGAAGGACCAAGGAAAGCTTGCGCTGCAGAGCGCTCACCAGATTGTGGACTACTTCTCGGAGGTCTGTGGAGACGGTCGTGCAGATTCGGGACGATGGGAAAGCTGACGACTCGCAGCAATTCGAAATCGACTACCCTCTTCCGAAGGTCGACCTTCTCGCTGTTCACGAATTTGTAAGTTATCACCACCTCCCACCCTGCCTTTACCTCGGGACTCGAGCGACTGACGGGCCGGCGGCAGCCCATCATAAGTCGCTTCCTATCCCTGCTGCAGTGCACGCTCATTTGCGGCCCGCCACGTAGCATCTGCTGACCTCGAGATCGCAGTCACACGGCGCTATGGAGAACTGGGGTCTTATCACCTACCGCACGACAGCTGTCCTCTATGACGAGTACAACTCGGACCAAAAGTACCGCAACCGCGTAGTGTACGTTGTGGCCCACGAGCTTGCACACCAATGGTTCGGCAATCTGGTCACAATGGACTGGTGGAACGAGTTGTGGCTAAACGAAGGCTTCGCGACGTGGGTCGGATGGTATGCGGTCGATCATTTGCACCCTGAGTGGGATGTGTGGGGCCAGTTCGTCACGGAGGGGATGCAGACGGCCTTTACGCTCGACAGTCTGAGGACTAGCCACCCCATCGAAGTCCCTGTCCGGAATGCACTAGAGGTCGACCAAATCTTCGACGCGGTGTCCTATCTCAAGGGAAGCTCCGTCATCCGTATGCTGGCCGCCCACCTGGGCGTCAAGACCTTCCTGAAGGGTGTCTCCGACTACCTGAAGGCGCACACGTACAGCAACGCGAAGACCAACGACCTGTGGAATGCGTTGAGCAAGGCCTCCGGACAGGACGTTCCGGCCTTCATGGATCCGTGGATCAAGAAGATTGGGCACCCTGTCGTGACGGTTGCGGAGGAGCCAGGGCAAATCACTGTGAAGCAGTCTCGCTTTTTGACTTCCGGCGGCGTCAAGCCAGAGGAAGACGAGACGACCTGGTGGGTTCCGATGGGCCTGAAGACTGGCCCGCAGGCCAGCGATACGCAGCGCGATGCTCTGACTACCAAGGAGGATGTCTATCGCGACATCGATACGAGCTTCTACAAGCTGAATGCGGATCAAACTGGGTTTTACCGCACCAACTACCCACCGCAGCGGCTGGTGCAGATGAGCAGCGCGCTTGACAAGCTCTCTGTCCAGGACAAGATTGGCCTGCTTGGCGACGCCGGCGCCATGGCCGTCGCAGGCGAGGGCACCACGGCGGGTGTACTGTCTTTCATGGAAGGCTTCGGCACCGAGACGAACTACCTTGTCTGGTCGGAAGTCCTCACCAACCTTGGCAAGATCCGCTCCACCTTTGCTTCTGACGAGCAAGTCGCGGAGGGTCTACGCCAGTACGCATTGAAGCTTGTTGGTACCGCAACCGACAAGGTCGGCTGGGAGTTTGCTCCCACAGATGACTATTTGACGGGCCAGCTACGCGCACTGCTTCTCCAATCCGCTGGTCTAGCAGGCCACGAATTCACGGTCGCTGAAGCCAACAAACGCTTCAAGACGTTCATGTCCGGCGACAAAAAGGCGATCCATCCCTCTCTCCGTGCCGCCGTCTTCCGCATCGCCATCAAGCACACTGGCGCCGACGCGTACAAAGCGGTCCAAAACGAGTTCCTTACCACCACCTCCGTCGATGGCAAGGAGATCGCGCTGCAATCCATGGGCCAAGTGCAGACGTCCGACCTCGCGCAGGACTACCTCAACTTCGGCTTCAGCGGCAAGGTTGCCACCCAGGACATGCACACCGTCGGCGCCTCGCTCTCGGGCAACAGCCGCGTGCGTGACGAGGTGTGGAGCTTCGTTAAAGCCCACTGGCCCATGATCCGCGACCGGCTTGGAGGCAATATGGTCGTGCTGGAGCGGTTCCTGCGTACAGGGCTGCAGCGCTTCGCTGACTTTGAGACGGAGAGGGATATCCATGACTTCTTTGCCAACAAGGAGAATGAGGGCTACGATCGCGGGTTGGCGGTCGTGAGCGACAGCATCAAGGGGAATGCGCAGTACCGCGAGCGCGACCTGGAGGTTGTGAGGGAGTGGTTGGAGGCGCATGGGTACATGTAGAGAGAGCGCGCTCGAGCATCGCACTTCGGGCGCGTCCGGCAGATGTCGTGTTATCACGTGCGCGGGCGTCGCCAGGAACGGGCATCTTTGGGAATGGTCATAGCTTTCTCGAACAGTGACATAATGCATCGATTCCCCTCGGCTTCAATGCGCGTCTCACCTCTATACTTTCTCGGATCGTCTCTTCCAATTGTTCTCCCTTTGGAGATTTGTTTGTTACAATCACTTCCCTGCACCCCATACGGGTGGGTACCTTCGAGATGAACGTCTTACGCCCCCCTCTCCTCGAGACCGCCCTCAAGTCCTGCCCCACGGTCCCAAGATCTGCCAGCTACCGCGGCACCCTCTTACCAAGGAATCCTGCGCTCGGCAAGAATGTCGCAAATTGCAGACGATGGATCTCGGATGGGTCGCGTCCGCCGAGGCCACCAGGTGGTCCGCCGCAGGAGAAGATGAAGGTGGTTGCGCCTAAGACGAGGCTCGCGGTGGGAGTGTTGTTTGTCGGCACGCTGATCTACTCCATGGTTAGTTGCTCGGGGGTGGCGCGGCATTGGGAGTCGAATTGCAGGGGGCTGATTGAGAGACATTGTAGGCCACGGGTAACGCGGAAGATGAGCCACCGAAGGGCGCACAGCAGCTGCAGTCACCTACGATCGCGGAGCGGGACGGGCTGAGCAAGAGGGAGTCGGGCGTCACGGCTGCGTCGCCGATGCGGCTGCGCATGGAGCAGTTCATCCAGCGCGAGCAGCAGGAGATCGTGCGCGCGCTGGAGGAGGCGGACGGGACGCGCTTCCAGACGGACAAGTGGGAGCGGCCGAACGGCGGCGGGGGCATCACCTGCGTGCTGCAGGACGGCAACGTGTTCGAGAAGGCGGGGGTGAACACGAGCGTGGTCTACGGCACGCTGCCGCGCGCGGCCATCAGCAAGATGCGCGCCAACCACAAGGCCCTGGACCCGGACGTCGAGAGCCTCGAGTTCTTCGCCGCGGGGCTGAGCCTGGTGCTGCACCCCGTCAACCCCATGGCGCCCACCGTGCACCTCAACTACCGCTACTTCGAGACGGCCAACACGGACGGCACGACCAACTGCTGGTGGTTCGGCGGCGGCACCGACCTGACTCCCTCCTACCTTTTCGACGAGGACGTCATCCTCTTCCACCGCGGCATCAAAGACGCCTGCGACGCCCACGACAAAGACTACTATCCGCGCTTCAAGAAATGGTGCGACGACTACTTCTACATCCCGCACCGCGGCGAGAGCCGCGGCGTCGGCGGCATCTTCTTCGACGACCTGGACGAGTCCGAAAAGGACCAGGAGTCGCTCTTCGGCTTCGTGCAGGGGTGCCTCGCCGCCTTCCTGCCCTCCTACCTCCCCATCCTGAACCGCCGCAAGGACATGCCCTACACGGAGCGGGAGAAGGCGTGGCAGCAGCTGCGGCGGGGGCGGTACGTCGAGTTTAACCTCGTGCATGACCGCGGGACGGCGTTTGGGCTCAGCACGCCGGGGGCGAGGATCGAGAGCATTCTTATGAGTTTGCCGTTGACGGCGAGGTGGCAGTATCAGCATGAGCCTGAGAGGGGGTCGAGGGAGGAGCGGTTGTTGAGTGTGTTGAAGAAGCCGGTGGAGTGGGTGTGAGGGACGATGTTTGGGGGGGGGGTTTGGGCTGTAACAACATGGACTGTGTGCAAAGCGAGTTGGTTGGGATAAAATAGGAACTCTGGATTGTGTATCCCTGTACTTCAGAGGTCGCCCCAAGTAGTCCGGTCGCAGCGCTCAGACGTTGATTGAAATTTGGTGGCTGGTGCGATGGTGCTTTAAGCAAAAGGGTGTGATGGGACTCCTGGGGGGCGATCTCCGTCCTGTCCTCTACGTACCGTGGTACCTTACATTTTCCTCTGACAAAGCTTCCAGCGAATCCACAAAACGGCGGGGTCGCGACGTCGACCCGGATTAGGCCCGACAGGCGGGTGGTGTGACGATCGAAAGTGCTGCTCCCTCGCGGGCGACCATGTGTGCGGCGGCGATAGGCATGTTCGCGGGTCGCTGCTGATGATTCAGCGTCGTATCTTTCTTCGGACCGCCTTCGACTTTGGACGATCGGCTCCTGTACGTTGCGGGGAGAGACCGTCCCATTCACCTGGTCTACCTGCCCTTTTTTTCCCGGCGCTTTTCAACATAAGCACCGCCCGCCGTCCATGGCCTTGTATGACTGCACCCTCATAGCCTGAAACGCGACGGGACAATTACCCGACGGCCGGATCATCAAGGCCCATAGACCGGGAAAAGGACGTCGATGACAGCTCCCAGGATAGGACTCCCTCCCGGAACCAGATCACCACCCACCATGAGCATCTCCGCCGCCTCCGCCCGCCGCGCCTCAACCCACGATGCCGGCGCCGCCGCCGCCGCCGACGAGCTGGCCGCCATGGGCTACACCTCGACCCTCCCGCGCAGCCTAAGCATGCTCTCCGTCCTGGGCCTGTCCTTCGCCATCATGGCCGTCCCCTTCGGCCTGAGCACGACCCTCTACATCACCCTCACCGACGGCCAATCCGTCACCGTCCTCTACGGCTGGATCCTCGTCTCCCTCATCTCGCTCTGCATCGCCGCCTCGCTCGCCGAAATCTGCGCCGTCTACCCGACCGCGGGCGGCGTCTACTACTGGAGCGCGCAGCTGGCGACGCGCGAGTGGGCGCCCCTCGTCAGCTGGGTCGACGGCTGGCTCAACCTCGTCGGCAACTGGGCCGTCACGCTCAGCATCAACTTCTCCGGCGCCCAGCTCATCCTGTCCGCCATCTCCATCTTCGACGAGGACTTTGTCGCCAATGCGTGGCAGACGGTGCTCATGTTTTGGGCGGTGATGGCCGTGTGTTTTGGCGTGAATGTGGTGGGGGCGCGGTATTTGGATCTGATCAACAAGGTGTGTATTTACTGGACGGCCGCGAGTGTGCTGATTATTTTGGTCACGTTGTTGGTCATGGCGGATGAGAGGCGGAGTGGCGAGTTTGTGTTTTCGCATTACGATGCCAGTGCGTCTGGATGGCCGGCTGGGTGGGCGTTCTTCGTGGGATTGTTGCAGGCGGCTTACACGTTGACGGGGTGAGTAAACTCTCACGCGCTCGTCAAACTTACCAGCGCCCTGCTCACCCCCCCTGCTCACCCCCCCAGCTACGGCCTAGCGGTCCAAATGTGCGAAGAAGTCGCCAACCCCGCCCGCGAAGTCCCTAAAGCCATCGTCCTCTCCGTCGCGGCGGCCGGCACGACAGGCCTCTTCTACTTGATCCCGATCCTCTTCGTCCTGCCCCCCGTCCCCACCCTCCTCAACGTCCCCAGCGGCCAACCCATCGGCCTCCTCTTCAAAACCGTCACGGGCAGCGCCGCGGGCGGCTTCGGCCTCTTGTTCCTCATCCTCGGCATCCTCTTCTTCGCCGGCACGGGCGCCCTCACCGCCGCCTCCCGCTTCACCTACGCCTTTGCGCGCGACGGCGCCCTCCCGGGCTCCCGCATCTTCGGCCGCACCCACGACGGCCTGGGCATTCCACTCTGGGGCCTCGTGCTCTCAACCCTCGTCGACTGCCTGTTGGGATTGATCTACTTCGGCTCCACGGCCGCGTTCAACAGCTTCACGGGCGTCGCGACCATCTGCCTCTCGTGCGGGTACGGGACCCCGATTCTCGTGTCCTTGCTGCGCGGGCGGAAGCACGTCCGGCACTCGACGTTCTCGCTCGGCAAGTTCGGGTTCGCGGTGAATGCGCTGTGTGTCGGCTGGATCGCGCTGGCCATTGTGCTCTTTTGCATGCCCGTGAGCTTGCCCGTGGAGGCCACGGGGATGAATTATGCGTCCGTTGTGTTTGCCGGGTGAGTGTTGTGCCTTCCCTTGACCCGAGAACGACCGCACTGCGTTCCCGGCCCCGGACGCCCGACTGACTCACATGTCTCGCAGCTTCGCGTCGATTTCGGTTGTCTGGTACCTCGTGCGCGGTCGTAAGACCTTTACGGGGCCGCCCGTGCCCAAGGATGCCAACCCGGAGCTCAAGGGGCAGGCGGTGCGGAGCGACGACGGAGAGAACGCCTTTGGCGCGGGAGCGGAGACCGCGGTGCGCGACGATGCGAAGTTGCAATGACGAGGGCGGGGAGGATGTGTGAGACATATGTGAGGTTGATGTCATGTTGGCGCGTCTGAGCACGTGAACTATTTGAGCGAATTTGCCCGCGTCCTGCGTCGAGAGGCGTCCTTTTCTGTCTCGTTTGCTACGTCCCCCAAAGCCGCGCGTAGTGCTCCATCTCCTCGGCGCCAAATTCACTCTCGTCCGCCTCATCCGCCTCATCCGCCTCATTCGACCCTCGAGCATCCTGCGTCGCGGAGACACCCCCATCGCCCTCCAGCGCCCTCCCATCCCCACGCACGACCTCATACCCCACCGC
>JAWXCT010000049.1:0-30579 GCA_034509035.1 Saxispiralis lemnorum
GCCGCACCCCCACCCGCAGCTTCTTCACCACCCCCATTGCCGCCCAGAAGAACTGGGCCGCCATGATGCCCACCCCGACGCACAAGAAGGACGTCTCCGGCGGCAAGATGATCAACGAGGGCTCTCTCCCCGCCGAGGTCCCCGAGTCCGAGCAAACGGCCGCCAACGTCCAATGGCCGCACATGTTCACCCTCCGCGGCAAAACCATCGCCATCACGGGCGGCGGCCGCGGCGTGGGAATCGCCCTGGCCGAAGCTGTCGCGGACGCCGGCGGCAACGTCGCCTGCCTGGACGTGCTGGCCGAGCCCGCCAAAAAGGAATGGGAGAGCCTCCAGCGCATGTGCGATGAATCCGGCGTGACCTCGTCCTACCACCAAATCGACATCACCAACGAAGAGCAGGTCGAGAGCGTCCTGCGCAAAGTCGCCGCCGACAACAAAGCGGCCGACACCCCCTTCTGGGGTCTGATCAACTGCGCGGGCATCCAGCAGCGCCTGGCGTTCCAGGACTACCCCGTCGCTGACTTCCAGCGCATCATGAACGTCAATGTCACGGGCGCCTTCCTCTGCGCCAAGCACGCCTCCCGCATCTTCACCGAGGAGAACACGCCTGGCTCCATCGTCCTCATCGCCTCCATGTCGGGGCAGATCGCCAACCGCGGGTTGCAGTGCTCTGCGTACAACACGTCGAAGAGCGCGGTGCACCAGCTTGCGAGGTCGATGGCGCAGGAGTTGGGTCAGCATGGGATTCGGGTTAACACGCTTTCGCCTGGTTATATTCGCACGGCCATGACGGACCAGCTGCTTGAGGCCGAGCCGGCGCTGGAGGAGACGTGGATGCGTGGCGCTATGCTGGGGCGTTTGGGTGCGCCCGAGGACTTCAAGGCGCCGGCGATTTTCCTGCTGGCTAGCGGTTCGTCGTGGATGACGGGCTCGGACTTGAGGGTCGACGGTGGGCACACCGCCGCCGCTTGAGAGGCTTGCTTTTCTCTCTCTGTGTGTATGTGTGTGTGATATTGCGAGGGTTTACATGAGCGAGGCGTTGTCTGCTTTCCACCGTTCTTTCAGTGCTGCTGCTGTTTGTCTGGGCCAGCGGGTTTGTCTAGCGAGCATCTTTCTACCGGCCTGCAAGGGAATAGAGGGGAACAGGGAGATGGGTCGCTCGTAATAGTTGTATAGTATCTTGAACACCCATCCAGCACATCTGAACCTCTTCTTCGCTCTCGCTTGTGAGATTTCAAGAGTTCATCGCTACTCCCTTCCCTTGTTTGCTCTCAGCCTCCATCACCACCATGTACAATCCTCCATTCTCCATCCTGCCAGCCCCATCAACTGAACACCCACATCCGCCTGCCGCCCGCCAAACCCGCTCAACCATCCACGCACACGGCACTCGCCCAAATCTCATCCTTACCGCCACACGATACGACTTCAAGCGATCCACGCATTCAGCGGAACGATGCAAATTCCTTCGAGCTTTCCCCTCCAAATGGCGCCGGAAGCGTGCAAGCGTTTCCATTTCCCTTTGGCGCATTTGCGCTTGCGGATGCCCCTCTCGAAAGGGCGGGGCTGCCGTTTTCGGGCTGCGGGGGGTTTGGATGGATGGGGAAGGAGCGGCTCTTCGATTCTTTCGATTCGTATTCGAGGGAAGAAGGAAGGACATGTGAGGTCCGTGGGTCGGTGTAGATTTGGGGAAGTTGAGTCGATGAACCACACAGGGGGGGGAAGTGAGACGAGTTCACTCTTTTGATTGCGATGATCTATGCATCTGGCAAGGAAGACTTTGGCAACGTCTCATGTCTCCTGTCTGCTCTCACAACACAACTCGTTGTTTCCAACTTCAAAACCACTGTTGGGAGGTCGATCTCAAGAAGAGGAGACATTCAACTTGGGTCTGAAAGGATGCGAGACAGTGACGTGATGTCATACCGTCGGTCCGGGGATTTTCGATCATTCTATTGTGCAAAACAATTTCAATTGACTCTGCCTTACCTTCTCTTGCTCAGCTTCTTAATCTTGGCCCCATCTCGCATGAACATCTGCTCCCTGCTCCTCCTCCCTCCAACCCGCTATCTACGCCCCACGGTTACTCAGCCTTCAAACTGATCCCCCTCCAGACCCCCGGTTCAACCTCTAAACCTAAACTTCGTTGCCTCCAGCCTCCCCAACCCCTCCCTCGGTGCCACGTTCCTCCTGCGATACCCATTCGTAAAATCCTGCAACAATGCCCTCACCCTCCTGACCTCTCCCCCCTCCACCCGTTCCTGTATACTCCCCAACAACCGCTCCTGCTCCTGCGGCGCCATACTCCCGGGCGGCAGCATCTGCACTGTCTGCGCGGTCCACTGCGCCGCCTCGCGCGGCAGCAGCTGGAAGAGCGCGAGCAGCACACCACTGGCGTCAGGGAAGCAGTCGTGCGGGAACGTGTACATCATGCCCGTGAGGCAGCGCTGGGTGAGGGGCTCGCCTTCGGCGAGGACGAGCTTGTGGACGGCGGATTGAATCTCGGGCGGGTTGGAGCGCATTCGGTATTGGCCGTCGGCGTCGAAGGCGGAGGCGGGGGCGTGCTCGGAGCCGTAGGCGAGGAAGTCGCGGAGAAAGTGGAGGGTGGCGATTAGGGGCTCTTCTTTGAGGAGGGTGAGGGAGGTAGAGGCGGCGGAGAGGATCGGAGGGGAGAGTTGCGAGAGCGTGAGGCGGTGGGAATGGTAGAGGAGGACGTCGGTGGTGAGGCGGAAGAAGTCTTCGATTACGTCGGGGAGTTCTTCTGGCGGGAGGTCGTTAAGGGCGCGGAGGAAGGTGGTGGCTTGTTGTTCATAGAAGGTGTATACAGCGTCGATGGTGGATTGCGACACATTCTCGCCCACATCGGAGAATTCGCGTACGATGCTGTCCGTGGCCCAGAGGAAGCATCCTTGCCGGCTGGCGGTGAAGCCGGAGGAGAGCTTTTCGGCTAGCTGGGGGAGCAGAGGCGCCGTGTGTGTGCGGTAAGAAAGGACCATGTAGCGCCAGCATCTGCACACTCGCTCGACAATGGGGACAAAGTCGACAAACCGCTCGCAGATGGCAGACAGGATGTGGAAGATTTCCTGACAATAC
This sequence comes from Saxispiralis lemnorum, assembly GCA_034509035.1. Taxonomy (NCBI): domain Eukaryota; kingdom Fungi; phylum Ascomycota; class Dothideomycetes; order Mycosphaerellales; family Aeminiaceae; genus Saxispiralis; species Saxispiralis lemnorum. The sequence continues at coordinate 3,096 of JAWXCT010000049.1, forward strand.
TGCACTGCTGGATGTGGTTGAGCAGGGTCGACGTAAGGGACAACCCACTGCACGAAGATGGTGACGAGGTTCAGTCTGTCAGCAATCACCAGCTTCTGATCTTTCTCGGTTGCTGCCTGCGCCATGCTCATCAGGCGATTGACGACGGGATCGCAGCAGAGCTTCAATGAGGAGTGTAGCGTGTTGAGCGGTTGCCTGCCCAACACAGACGCCACTCCCTCGGTGATCTCTTCTTGACTCGTCGAGGTCAGGGCGTCCAGATTTGACTCGTAGAATTGCTGCAACTGTGGCATGTAACCTTTCAGAAGATCAGCACAGTCGTTGCAAAAGAACTTGAAGCTCAACGCTGCAGCCCTCACGACCTCTTTGTCCTTGTGCGAAAAGCAAGCCATGATGAAGTTGAGTTGATCTTGCAGCGTGTCCGGATGCTTGGCCGTCCACTCGGTGTAACGCCCGAGTGCCATGACAGCTTGGAAGCGCACTCTGTCGTGATCAGGAATTTGAACAATTAACGGAATGAGACGAGGAAGCATGACATTCTCGTCGGAAGGAACCATGCGCCCCATGGCTCGCATGCTGAAGAGCGGCGCTTCCAGCTTCTGCCATTTAGGAACAGTGTTGTTAGCTTGCGATCCATAGTTGTTGACCCATTGTTCGACCAGCACGTAGCTCTTCTCGAGGCATTGCGTGACCCCAATGACTTCGCAGCAGTCCTTCAGAACATCGCCCATTTGATGCCTGAACTCGCGAAACTTCTCCTCTGCTTCGCGATCGCCTTCAAAGCTGTCCGCTGTGTCAGACTCAGGGTACTCCAAGTGGCCGACCATAATGTCAACCAGCCTCGAGTAAATATCGACATAGTGTAGTCTCGCATCCATGTATCGGTCCAGAGTCACATACTGCTTCAACTCAAACCAAAAGTTGAAGGTTTGTGATAACGCGTCCCGCTCCTTGTCTCGCATGCAGCATTCCAGCAGACACTGCGCGAGGGCCTGGTATTGCGCCGGCCCCCTCACAAGCAGCATCACCCATGCTTCGCCAGCCTCTGCGAACACGCGCGTGATGCCCTTGAACTGATCCCAATCCTCATCTTCTGCGCACGCCTGCAGTCGCGGCTGCAGCGTGGCCAGCCTTGGGTATAATGCTTGAATGACATCCATATTCTCGTCCACATCCCTCGTCTCCTTGAAAATGGCGCAGAGCGTCTCCACGGCAGAGTCGAAAGACTGGTCTGACTGTACCGCACTCATCACCACATCCATGAGCGGCGAGCCAACAATGTCTTTGAGAGGAATCTCCCGTATCCATGACGTTATGCATTCCATCAGCTGCGGATTCTTCGACGCCTCTTCCGACGACTGCGCATACTGCGTCAAAAGCCCCAACACTTGTTGCGCATTGGTCTCGAGCAGCTCAGCCGTCCGACCTCGCAGCTCATCCTCGGAAAGATTGATCTTGCGCCCCTCCGTCACCTCTTCCGGTAGCACGTGCAAGAACTCCAGCACGCATGCTATGCTCGCCTGATCATTCCCCAGCGTCGAGACAACGAGTGGCACCACGTCTTTCCATTCCAGCATGTGAATCGCCAGGTTCGCCAGGCAGACGCAAAGCTGCGTTCGAATTGGTTTTGGTCCCTTCGCATACGTAGCTAAGAGGGACAGGATCGTATCCCTTAGCTGTCCAAGGCTCTCTCTGGGCAGCTGATGGAAGTCAAAGACAATCTGTAGTTGCACGCGACACCCCGTCAGCCATGCTCTTTCCGGCCTCTTGCAGCGATCTTACCGTACCTTCCCTTTCAATGTTGTCGCAGCAAATAGCTTCGCCTCGTCCGTCGCATCCGGCGATTGCAGCATCGCGAATGTGGACGTCCAGGCTTCAGAGGACTTCTGGTATTGTTCGAGATAGGAGTGCGCCTGGCCCTTCTGCGAGCTACCGACGTTGCTCTGCATGGTCTGAAGCGCCTCGAGCACCGGCCCAAAGGCCTGCGACGCGTTCATCGTCCCAGCTGTGGCCATGGTTGATGCAAGATGGCTTCCGCGTGGGGTCGTCCGGTTGGGAGTGGTAGTTTGGGGGAAGTGTGAGTAAAGCAGAAGGCGACTACGGAGCAATCATGCTCCCGCGACAAAGAGAGACGTGGGCGAGCCGAGTAGGGAATGTCGTATCGAAAGCAAGCGTTCCTTGAGACGCGGGTGAATGTCTGGACTGGGGAAAGAAAAGCAGCAAATGACGCCGCTGCCCCACGCCAACTCTCGTCAGAGCAACTGGGGTATCGACAGAAGGAAGGTAGGGCGAACGGGGGTTGTCGCTCGGGCCGAACCGCGAATGCGATGCCGAATCTTCAGACGCGCTCCAATTACGAGGAACGCGCGCATTTTACTACTTCTACCAAAGCTAGCCACGACGAACACGAGCGCCATTCGAGCCGGACACCGCCCTAAATTCCTCAGACAATTTCAACCTCCGGTCAAATTCAGCGACCGACAAACGCAACATGTCTGGACGGCCTGGCGGCGGCGGCGGTGGGCGCAAAGTCCTCCTTCCGCCCATCAACTTCATTTTCAAGCTACTGCAGCAACACAGCACTGTCCAGATTTGGCTGTTCGAGCAGACGGGCATAAGGATCGAGGGCAAGATCAGGGGGTTCGATGAGTTCATGAACCTGGTCATCGATGAGGCGGTGGAGGTGAAGCAGCCGACGAAGCAACAACCAGAGATTCCTGAGGGAAAGGAGCGGAGAGAACTGGGTATGCCAATGTGCCATTTAGTGAGCTTCCATGAGCGAGGAGCTGACCGAGAATGGTAGGACAAATTTTGCTCAAGGGGGACAATGTCTGCTTGATTCAGAGCTTGAACTGAGCGTAAGCTACGGCAGTCGAGAGGTTGCCAGCACATCACACTTTGGCGCAGAAATCTGGAACGACATGGCGGAAACTCCTACGAAAATTCAGCGGAGCACCGAGAGGAAATGCGATGGGCGAGCTGGTCCTGTCGCAATGATGTTATGAGGAACTGAGTCGAGCGACCTCGAACGCTTCATGGATTTCCAGAGAAGCTCAAGTATTGTGGAGGTGAGAAATCGGACTTAGGATCATGGCAGTTGAATGGCCACATCCGCCTAATGTGAGTAGCACCAAAAGCCTCCGTGGATTGCCAATGTCAAGCTCATCGCGTTCCACAATCGATCAGCGTCCCGTCGCCAACTGCCACAGCATCCACTTTCCAGTCGCTGTCAGTCGTCGGGAGTTGGTGCGGCTCAGACAAGAATTGCTCAGCCAAGCACAAGCCGACTGCTCGATACGTCAGTAACAGTCACGGTCACCCGGCCAAAAGGCGAATAATCTTCAAGCTTACCGAGGAAAGGTTTTTGCATGCCAACTTCGCAGAATGCTGTCAAGAATCTATCGTAAAATCCAGCTCCGTGCCCTAGTCTGCTTCCCTCTCCATCAAACGCGACGCCGGGCATCACAATCAAGTCAAGTCCTCCATCTTCTTCGCCAGTGCCAATCGATTCCACCCCTTTACCACCCTTCGCATTCTCTCGTTCGTCACTGCCAGCATCAGGCAGGGATGGAATTCCCCAGGAATCCTTTTCTAGCCCCCGAAACTCGGCCATGCTTTCTAGACGAAGCATGTCAACCACGCGTCGCTTCTTTTTGCCCTCAGGGTCGCCAGGGCGGTGCATATACGGCACGAAAACGGTCTTCCCCCTCTCGAACGCATCGCCGAGTAGTCTGTCCGTCTGAGCTTCTCCGCCGGGCATTGAGAGGTAGATGCTCACTCGTCGAGCATGTTGATAAGCCGGCAAAGTTAGAAGAGTTGCTTGAGCTTTGCCAGATTGCTCAGAGACCTGTTCTTTCGTCAAGGATGAGACTTGGGCCGTAATGTCCTGACGAAGGGCTTTCTTTGCTTCGCTCGCCATATTGCAAATTCGAGGGCCTGAATGGGTGCGTGAGAGGGTCGCAGATGTGAATAGTCCCGAAGCTCTAGGTGAATGTTTGAGGATGACTGCTTGACATGTCTGCATCAGTGGACGTAGCTGAGCAAACAGCAAGAGATCGCTCCAGCCTTTGCAGTCGTAACTCTGTGCACCTCCTGCTTTAGGGCGCAACAAGACTGTGATCTCACAACTTCCAAATGAGGAGAGGTGAAGTGGCGCGCATGCCAAGGCTGCGCCGCGAGCCTTGCGCAGGAACGATCACGCTGCAAGCACGCCAGGGTCCGGGGATGCGACATCTCGACCGCGGCATCCTCAACGTTCATCGTCGTCTATTGACCACCAACATCGCCTCAAAGCTCTCCAACGAAGCTCCGTCCGACCGGACATCACAGCGAGCGCGTCGCCGCCATGCTCCTCTACCACTCCCTCGCCGTCGCTCTACCTCTCCTTTCGCTATCCTCCGCCCAGTCCCTTCCCTCCGACATCATTGGCACATGGTCCACCAAGTCGAACAAGACGCACACTGGTCCCGTACGTTGGTGAATGTGCACGACACATACCAAATCACAATGCTAACATTCGCCGGCATCTCCAGGACTTCTACGACCCCAAGAACGAAGAATTCCAAGAGCCCACCCACCCCGGCATCTCCTACTCTTTCAACGCAGACGGCTTCTATGAGACCGCCTACTACCGCGCCGTCGCCAACCCGAAAAATCCAAAATGTCCCAAGGGGCTCATGCAGTGGCAGCATGGAACGTGGGAGTTCCTGTCCAACGGCAGCCTGACTCTCACGCCTATTAAAGTAGATGGGAGGCAGCTAGAGAGTGATCCTTGTGGGGACAAAAACGCGCTCTACACGCGCTACAACCAGAGCGAGATCATGGACGTAAGATCGCGGCTTGTTTCTTCATGCAAAATGTACATACAGTGCTGACATCGGCAGCGCTATTCGGTGTACGAGGACCCCTACCACGACGTCCAGCGCCTCGACCTCTACCAATTCGACGGTTCCCCAATGCACCCAATGTACCTGGCTTTCCGCCCGCCACAGATGCTGCCGACCACGACGCTGCACCCCACTGATACTACAGCTTCTGCCACGGGCGACAGCAGCAAGCTGCGCAAGCGCGACGCAGAGGCTGAAGCTGAGATCCCAATGAATTGGAACGCTCCGCAGCTGCAGGTGGGAATCGGCAGTGTTGAGAAGGTTGGCGAGGTGGCACAACATATCAATGCGGACTGGGTTTGGTGGGTGGGTTTGAGTATGACGGGTCTGGGGGGTCTGCTGTATATGGGCCCGCGCAGGATGGGTATCCAGATATAGGAGAGGGTCAAGGCACTGGCAACGACAGAACCATAGGAGAAATCGGCGTGTGGGCACGGGCCAAGATATCATAGGCAACGCGGGCACGTCTTGGGCGCTGGCGGCACGCATGAATCTATGAAGGTTATCGGGGGGTTTGGGTCTTGAAAGATACACTGAATATGAACTACCTAATCACAGTCTCCAAAAGGTCCAAAGTCGCTTGAGTTCCCTTTGTCCCAAGGATATGTCCTCTCTTTTAGACCTTGATTAGAGGTCCGCAGAGAAGGGATGGGGGGGGAAGCTGCAGCAAGTAGACCTGGACCATCCCGAATCATGGCTGATATACTGGCAGACACCGCTCTGCCCTTCGGCCCATCGTTCTCGCTTGTTCTTCTTGCAATTTGCCTCGCCTCCGAGCAGGTCGCTTTGATCGCCGAAGCGCCATTCACGCAGGGCACGCATCACGACCCACTTCAAGCCCTCTTGCGCAGGTGCGGCGGCACGAACCTGGCTTGCTCCTCTCTCTTCGCCGGAGCACGAGCACTGCGATTGTTCGAATGGTGACGGCCGCCTGCCTTAAACTGCTCCTGCAGCTTCTTGGCGGCTTGCAGGTCGCCCGTGTAATGGCCACTGGAGGAAGTGACTTGCGCTGCTACGGGCTTTGAGGACTCTGCGCCGATGAGGACGTAGTTGGGGGGTTGTTGGTCCTCGTACTCCTGGACGGTCTCGAAGTTTTTGGCAGGCTTGGGCGGCTCCGCGCGGCTGAGGGCGTTGAATGGCGTTGATGGCTTCTCCTCCTTACCGTTGGTCGGGTTCACCGGATCTCCAACAGTCCGGGTCTCGTTCGTAGCCGCGGGTTGCGCATTCGTAGCTTGCGGCCTCACGCTTCCAGTGGCAGTCGCCTTGGGCGCTTGAGCATCGAAGACTTTGTTCCGCTTCTCCTTGAGCTCGACCAAGGACTCGTAGAAACCGACGTCGTACTCTACACACTGCAGGAACTCCCACCACAGCCGCAGCCCCTTCTCCATACCAGCGTCCGCAAAGGTGAAGGCTTCCATAAGACCTTCAGCAGAGAGAAGGTTTACCTTCACCATCGCCTCGGCCTCCCGCTCTTTGAGCTCCTCCATGTAACCGCTCAAGGCCTGCTGGATGCCATCGTTGTTCGTCTGAGAGGCGGACGAGGCCGTGCCCGCTCCCTCGTCGGTATTGACAGTGGTCTCTTCTCGAGGCAGGGGCCCTTCATACGCCGGGCGGGGCCAAAAGTGCTCTATCAGGGCCTTGGTAATCCACCGGGGCCTCCCGCGGTCAGCCAGCTGATCAGCCCAGTACTGGCGCACCTTCTCAGGCACCATCTGGACATGATCATGATCAAGCTTGTCGCTGAACCGAGTCTGGCTGTAATTACCGAAGTACACGTACTCAGTGTGCCCTTCAGCGCGCACGAAAACAGGGGTGTTGGTGTAGGCCTCCTCATCAGGGGCGTCAGGGGCGTCGGTCTCGTTGAAGAAGGCTGACAGCTTAGCGCCATTCTCAGTGGGGTGAGCAGGAACGCAGGGCTCGTATTCTGCTTCTAGGAGCCAGTAGGCCTTGTTCGGTAGGATTGTGGCCTGCTCGCTGTTGTTGTAGTAGAAGCTGGGGGACCACTGCGTACCGCCGAGCTGGAAGGTGAGGAATTCCCAGCTGAAGGTCTCAGAGCTGATGGGGGCCTTCGTGCGCAGCACTGGCATTTGGCGCACTGCAAGGGGCTGCAATCCATTCAGACTAGCGTTAGCCGCGGGGTCTTCCGGGTGCGTACGGACAGGCGTTATTTCGTCGTGGGTGTGTTCCATCTTCTCCTTGTCACCGTTCATTGGCACGGGTTTCTCAACAATCGCGGAGGCTCTTTTTGCCGGAGCGTGGGTAGGAGGCTTTTGCCCAGCATCACTAGAAGCCGATCTCACGTCGTACTGCTCGCGCTCTTGAGTCGATGGGTCAACGTCGCCCCCCATCTTGCCATGCGTACCGTTCACATGGCTGATCCAGTCAGCGATCGACGGGAAGGGATGGCCGCAGCACACTTGTATGTAGGACGGGCATTCTATGTCAGAGGCGTAAGCGGAATCTGGATTCCGTACTTGAAGAGCGTTGCGCTCATCAGCCCTGGCGTGAGAGGTAGTGCGGACGAGCGAAGCCCTCACCTCTTCAATTTGTCTTTGAAGAGCACGCAGGCCATGTGCAACTGTCTCTCGTGTGGCATGGATGTCCTCCCCGTTCTGTTTGTTTGCACGCTCGAGCCGTGCAACGTCCGCCGTGTGATTGAACTGCTGATCCACCATTAAGCGCTGCATCTGCATTATTTGGGCAGGTGAAGCAGCATCATTCTGCTGTTGTGGGTGCGCAGTATAGCGCTGAATCTCCGTGCCGCTAGGCTGAAATCCAGCAACTTGGGGGTTGAGAGGCGCCATGTTGAGATGGTGGCTGCTGTGAGCAGAGAATTCTCGTTGAAAATGGTCCGCAGGAGCGTGCTTTGTCTCCTGGAGGGGCATGATGTAAAGCGATTGGTGTGGTCTGCAGTGCAAACTTGTCAGTGCTGAAAGCGCTCTGCTACATGTGAGCAGTCCATGCGACTAATGGAAGTAATGACTCGGTGATGCTCTGGTCGTCGAACTAGCACCTCAATTGACGAAGTGATGCTTCAATTGTCGGATTGACGCGCTGGCTGTCGGAACCGATGTTTCAGTCGTCGAGACGGTCAAGTGCAAGGAAAAGAGCAGTCTTACCAAGACCACTACTTCCCAGGAGTTTGCCACAAGTAAGGGTAGAATTCAAAGAGGTATTACGATATTGAAAAGGAAAGGATGTATGTGCGGAAGGGACGAAGTGGGCAAGGCTGGAAGAAGAAGAAGCAAGCGAAGTTCGTGAGGTAGTCCAGCCTAAGCTTGAGCGACCAGACTTCAGAAGATCCAGGCGGACTCACAACAGGCCAGAGACCAGCGAAGGTGAAGCGTGGGCCATCAAGTGATCGAATGAGAGTGAGATACAGTATACTGAAGAAGAACTCATGCCTATGGACTTCCAAAGCTTTGGCCTTATATTTCGCAGAACAGTCGAGTGTTGTGAGTCCAAGGTAGCCCACTTCTGTCGGTTGCCGGTCAAGACGAACAAGCGCCCTGCCAGACTACGAGTATGTGGTTGACCACGTACATATGCATCTGACTGGTCAGAGGCTTAGTGTAAAACACCTTTGATCGAAAGGTCAAATGGCTTGTCGTTGACTGAGGTCCCGTCTACACGAGCACTAATGCCAAGCTCGGCTACGTGTCGGCCAATGATCCCGCCCGAACCCTGCCGCGTGAGTGGATCGTGGTCGCGTGCCGTCATTCACGTCGCGTCCTCCCGGGCTCGAGTGTCTCTCGGTAGCTGTCGGCTTTACAACCTCCTTCTTTTGGCCCTGGTCCCTCGATACACCAGGGCTTATTTCAAGCATGTTCCTATCGAGTTACAGTCTGCGACGCTGAATGCGACAGCGATCATGCCGCCTGCGAAATCACGCGCCGCGGCGCCCGAGGACTCGCGTTCGGAGGCCTCCGTTGCGCGCGAAGGAGCACCCGCTACAACGCAAAGCAAGAGGGGAAAGACTGGAGGCACTGCAGTACAACAGAATGGCAGCTCGCTAAAAGAGCTTGCTCTTGTAAGCACCGAGTCTGGCAACGTGATCGCGCCGAGCCAGGGCAATGGCGTGAGTCTCCTGCGCATTCTCCCACCATTCACTTGAACTGACCGATTTCAGATGTCGTGGCACACTGCTCCTCGCTCGCTCTTGAACACCTATCGCACCGCCCACAACCTGGCCACGCCGGCCGCCTTCACCTCACCTCTCAATCAAGCCATCTTGACCACCTCGAGCATCGGAGCGCAGTCGCCGACATTGGCCAGAAAGAAGGACAAGAGGCGTGTTTCTAAAGAGCAATTGGCGCTAGCGGTGCGCAAGCATTTCAACGGCGCTGCTGTCAATGAGATCGATGTGGTGGTGGAGCTTGTGTACAAAATCAGGAATCAGGGTGAGTGAAACGAGTGACGACCGCTGTACTGGAAGGACTGCGTAATCACCAGGAATGTTTGCTGATGTCATACCAGATAAGGCATTCCGATTGCGATCCGCGCCTGGCATTTCCAAGAAATGAGGCCTCTGCAGCAAAGCAAAGCCAAGGGCGACAGCTTGTGCTCGAGCACGCACGCTAGCTGTGTGGAAATTGCTCCACGATTGCAGATACGGCATGGCTCTCTTTTTCTGGATCGATGGAGTGCACGATTGCAAGGCGTTCGGGATTGTGAAAATCGATACCCCAGGGTTTGGTGCGTCCATAAGTCGCGTAAGTGCGCTGGGTTTTGGCGTGTCGCTGTGTAATCTATGTTTTCTGGACCACAGGTGCCAACCTTTGTTCTTTTCGCCATTCTGGTTCAATCATCATCATCTTGAACTCGCGAACTCGCGAGACCTGTTTTCTATCGCAGTTTGACGCCAGTGCTCCCGTCATATGAGCCAGGCCTCGTTGCGGCTGTGCCACGAATCTCGGGCGCGGTCCATTGTTCGGCCCTTGCAGGCACGGCGCGAGCACGGACCACGTACATAGTAGCATTAGATCGGATGGTTCCCCATCTAAGCGCAACGGCGCTTTGTGCAGGGAACATTTCGCTAGCGAGTCAGACGAATAGATATGCGCCGACAACAGCTTTGATCGTACTTTCATCGTGGGCTGAGGTTGCAACGCAAACCCCAGACTGAGTGACGTGCGTTTCTGAGCGTGTTGACTGACGAGATCTGCTGGCACCCCATATCGAGTGCATTGTTCAGGCTGAGCGTGAGAGCGGCCAATCAAACACGTACCGTGCTCATTTGACATCGGTGATCAGCTTGGCCATACCACTCTTTTGCAAGAATTCGGGCGCGAATGAGCGATGCGCTGTACTGCAAACCCTGCGGTATTTGGTCCTTGATGGGGTTGCATGACGACCGAAAAGGTGATGCTGCCATGTCGTTGGTCATCATTCCAATCCGAAAATGGTAGAAGGTCACCCGAGAAGCAGGTCAGGAGTCGGAAGGAGCGTTTAGACTTCCCCCTCGCCGTGGTTCGCTACCACACCGTTGGGACCGAACCCCAGTTCATCTTCTTTCTCCCGTCGTGCTTCGTCTTTTCCACCATCAGCAGCTCGAAGAGTGACATTCAACAACTGGTCAATCGTCGCAGAGGGTGGAACAGTAACAAGTACTGCACAACGCTTGTGCCGGTGAATGAGGCGTGCTGTACGGAGTACTGGACTCGCTCTGGTCGGCGAGGATTCGGCCGGTATCCTCCTCTTTGCTGCTCGTCACACCTAACACAGAATCTTCAGGACTCAATGGCAACCAGGACTGCCATTCGCCCTATCCGACTCGGGTATTTACTGCTCAGCACTAAAGAGACTTGATCGGTCTAGCACACCAGACAAGAATACCATCTTCGCATCCATAGCATGGCAGCTGCCCGCCGAAAGACCTCTCGCAGATCAGCTCCTGGGGGGTTTTCGAGGACGGCGAGCAGGTATCGAACTGCTCATCCCAAGATCGACCAGTGAGGATCTCGAGGAAGACATGCAGATCACATACGTCGATATGGCCTCCGGCCGCAAACGAAGTACCTGTGCGGCAGTCAGCAAAAGCGGAGCAGGACGGATCATGGAGGCGTCGTACGCTCGGTAGTACAGCTTGAGGCTCGGTTTTCTGAGTTCCGCTTTAGCACCACGAATTAGTGTGTCGTACGACTCCTGAGACATCTGGCCAATCTGGATGAACGGCCAGAGCGACACATTCAGCAACATGCGCTCGACATTGGCAAGAACCTTGTTACCCAGTGCAGAGTTCTCTGCCCCGAGATCAGCTACGAGGCCGGCACACGAGGATCTGAGCTAGCTTTTCCTTACCTGGATCCCATGCTCCTATCGGTAGCTGGATATCTCTTGCCCTGACATGTTCGAAGCCCTCGCTCATGAGCATCCGGCTCAAGCGCGGCGCAATTCGAGGATCTTTCCCCATGCGCTCCTGGCAATATGCATACCACGTCCACCACCTGTTCAAGAAGGAGTCGTCGCTCAACCTCCCACTGTCTGACTGGAAATGAAGATGGAGCTCGACCATTTGCAACCAACATCCATGTCTGAGTAGTTGTCGCAGGTCTCGCAGGTACGTTGGCCACCGATCTCGACTGATGCCATCGGATAGCAGCCTACTGTTGATGAGGTCGAAACTTTCAGGGCTCAGGCGGGATTCGCTGCGGTCCAGTCGAAACGACGCGTTTAGGTTCCATCTCTTTTTCCAATACTCCTGGAAACCCTCTTCTGTCTCTCCGTTCTGCAGAAGACAGATATCAACTCCTGTGACCTGAAGCAACGCGTCAGCCGAAAAGCAGACAGCAATCGAGCGTACTCGGCCTACCCGAGCACATATCAAGGTCAAGACTAACATCCACATTGCCATGGTAATCATCCAAAAGCTGCACTATCCAGGCGCCGTTGCCATGGCCACAATCAAACGCTGTCGGATTTGCTTCGCTGTCCTCCTCTTCATCCTCGTCTTGCTCGTCAAGCGGTCGAGCTGGTGGAAATTCTGGCGTGAGGACGGCACGATTCCCTAGTTTTTGCTGGAGAATCTCGCGCAGCTCCTTGAGTCGTCTTTGCTCTTCCTAAAACCAGTGTCAAGATGAATTGTCTTTACGAATTTTTGAAACAGTATGCTCACCCCATCGATTGGCACGCAATAGACTTGATGCTGCACACCAAATTGGTTGAAGGCTCGGCCAGCGATCACCATGGTCTCATTGCGCTGCGGCTGTGGAACACTACTGGCCATTCTGTTCCCAGGGAGCGGATACCTACGTCTGTACAAGCAAGTTAGTTGGACGTCGGGATTTGCTGTGGAACAGAGATCTTAAGACAGAGCCGGCATGCTCGACCCGTCAGCCTGGTTCGGCAGCAACGCCTCCGCAGCTTGGGCCAAGCTAGAACGGCAACCCTTCGAGAAGCACCAGGAGCCGACGTTTCGGCATGAGTCGCTGGCGCTTTTGGTGGAGATGGCAAGTCGACTCCAGTGGACCAGCATGCGTGAACCCGTGCGGGCGCGGGGCAAGCATTGCAACCAGCAGATTGAGCCAGCGGGTGCAACGCGATGAGTCGCTACGCAGGCGAGACGCGCAATTCGTTGTTCCAAAACCACGGCACCAGAGAAGAGCTGTCACGCGCGGCCAGCGTAGCGGACTCAACGTCTACACACTCTCCATTGCAGGGGCGGCAGGATCTTTAGCGGCCTCAAGAAGGTAGGAGCGTGCGCCGCCAAGGCATTAATGTCTGCGCCGAACATTACTAGGAAGACCACCAACGATGCGCCTCAGCACTGTGACGCACATCTATCGGCAAGCGGGAAAACAATGAGAAGACTACTGCCTTACTACGCACGCTTTGATCGTGTACAGGAGTACAGTCGACGTGAGCACTCACAGTACATGCACATGCAGAGCTACAATGACCCGCTCATCTTTGCGCCGGCTTTCAGCTCGCCAAGCTGCATCCGAATCTATTTTGCCGGGATCCCTTCATGAGTTCAGCGATAGCAATCGGCTGTGAGAATTCAACTCCGCCGGCCATTGCAAGGCGTAATATGAGACAGTTGAGACGATCTCATTTGTGAAATTACAACGCCGAGCAGACTGCCGAGATCTTGCCGTTCCGTGCGACCCAGCGTTTCGGGCGCAGTGAAGATGTGGAAAGTGATACATCGCAAAATGGATTATGGCTTGCCCGCGCTCACAGCAGACTCAGCCGTCGATTCGGCGACCACAAGCATGCGCGCCAGATGTGATTCTTCGCATCAGCGAATCTGCCACGAGAAAACGACGTGCCTTCTGGTTAGGGTTGAGTGCATGGGGTAGATTGATCTTTCCACTCGTCAACATAGCTCTCAACATGAAACCTCGCGCGGATTTTCAACTCGGGATGAGATTGAATGAGCTCGAAAAACCAACGAAGACTCACACCCGACGAGTTCGACTAGCCGCTGATGATGCTACCTCGCAGGTCGCGCGCGGGTGGTGAGATTTAATCTGCTTCATGCTTTGAGCCGCTCTCAACCCGACTACATGGCATCGGGCTTGGGGAAGTGGCTGGCATGCTGTCATTGTGCAGGGCGGTACCGATGTCGTCCGTCTCGGTTCATGAACATCTCTGCGTAGTCGTCAACGCGGCCAAACGGCTGAGAGGATTCAGTTTGACAGAAGAAGAGTGCTGCTGAGTCCGCGCCGGCCAGGGCTGAACAGCGCTTTGAAGCATAATGCCTCCAATTGATATTGAATTCTGCCGAGTGAAAGTATGAATCTGCAGACTAGGACACCCACAACGCCCTAATCTCAATACTTTGCCTTTTCGAGACAAGCTCATCATCTGTGAAGCCCGCACAGGTGGCTGAAGCTGATGGGCAGGCGAGGAAAGAAATCTTCGCCTCGCCTCGCCTGACTGACAGCTCACAAGCTTCATACACCTCCCACTATCTGCAAAACCTGCAGATCCAGCGACACCTTCACTGCCACGTTGCTGCCGTGCCACTGCACCGGAGCTCTTCGCGCGATAGCCTGCAGTGAGCAGGATCCTGGCTGTCGGGGACCCAGTCACAGGCTCGTCCCAGCTCATCGGACTGCAGAAGCCTCTGTGCTTCGTACTTCTCGGAAGAAGCACTCGGTCGAAACGGTCTCACCTCTTCAAGCAGGTCAATGAATTCAAGAGATTTCGACCGATGACCCATGTCTCAAGCTGGGAAGTAATGTGGGCGGGCAAGGCATGTCTCGAGCGTGATAGCCGCAGCACTTCAGCCCGGGTGATGTAAATCCAACAGCATCATATTGTCGCGTTGAGGGTGTCCTCTAGAAGTGGCTCGTGCCAGTGGCAACGGCTTGCGGCTGCAAATCAAACATCATGCCTGCACTGGTGCAAGACATCGGCGGCTGACTTGCCAACGCAACGATGCGGCGCGCTCCGTGGAGTATTCGCTGCGTCTCCTCGGCCGAACGGCCTCGAATGATCCTGAAGTTGAGGGGCCAAGTTCGACCCGCCAACGACTTGCATTTCTGTTTGCCGCGAGGAGGGTCACGCTTGCAAATTGAATAAGCACGCTCGGTTTCGGCTGACGTTCGCAGACTAGCTCGAGCTCATCGTCTCCTCTAGCAGGGTGGTAGGAGGCATTCGTGCTCGATTCCTTCGCCCCTTTCGCCTGCAGGTGTGCCATGTACGTGGCTGTGACAATTGCTTCTGCACTATCCACTTGGACGGAGTGGTGGAGGAGGACCGCAACCACTGACGGTCTCTCCACTGCCCGTGCCCAGCAGGGTATAGCAGGCTATCATCTAACTGAACCATACCAGCGCTTCCTTGACTTTCTCCTCCTCGTCTTGACATCATGCCTGAGACATTTATCTGATCAATATGATCAGAGTAACGACACCCCAAGTGCCGGAACCGCCAGCGCCGCACACGGCGGCAAGAGCGGTCTTTTTCTCAGGTAGTCGTGACGTCGTCGGCGATCAAACCGCGGCCGTGATCATGGGCGCGATCGTCGCTGCCAACGCAACAACATGGGCCCACCGGGGAGGGGGGACTAAGTATGCGCTGGTGGGTCAGTGTCGCCGCAGCAAAGGGATAGATTCAGGAGCTTTCAGTCCGTGGAAGGCGGACATGTCGATGTGTGTTTCGTCACGCCGTAAGCGTAGATGATGGCGACGCCAGAAATTGCTAATGCGCACACGGCAGCTGTCGTGCTTTTGGCGCGCTCATTATCGGTTGATATGGACTGACATCGAAGTGACCACGGCAAGTTATGTTCAGCGGCCTCAGCTAGTGACAGACAAGAAGAGGAGACTAGAGTGTAGTAGCACTATTCGATTGGCGAGTCAGTGCCACGACTTCACATGCTATGGCAGAGTCTTCCTTCAATTCGCCATTTTTCTAAAGCGACATGTAAACAGATACAACGCCTCGCTAAAAGCCTCGTGCCCGCCAGAGCGAAAGGCTCGATCCTCCGCGAAGAGGCCCCCCAGTCCAAGTCCTTGCATCCAGAATGCCACGTTCCCACTAAAACCACATATTCGACACAGAACGGAAACACCCATCACCTCATCTCCCTCTGCACCGTCGCGATCAACGCCTCCGCATCCGCCCTCGCCTTCGCGTCCAGCTCATCAGACCTCAACAAACTCGCGGCGCAGTCCAGCACTACGCTCGCGTTTTCCTCGCTGCCGAAGCACATCCTCTCGCCGCGCCGCTCGCTCTCGTCATACCAGCTGCGGAGCAGATACACCATCTGCGCCGCCAGGACTCTGCGCTTGCTCCCCGTGAACGGGTGCTCGTTGCCGTAGTACATCTGCTCGAGCACGGGCAGCAGCGTCTCGTGCGGGATGTCGAGGTCAAGAAAGACGTCCACGGCCCAGGAGGTTGGGGGCTTGTGCTCGGCGGGTTTGAGCGCGTAGCGCTGCAACATGGGAAGGAGGGTCTGGATCGGGAAGGTGGCGTCATTGACGTTGAGGCGGCGGCCGAGCGTGCGGACCTTTTCGGATACGGTCTCCCAGGGTGCGGCGTGCTGGCCGTAGGAGGCCTCGACCTGGTCGTCGATTTGGTCGAGGAGGCATTGCCATGAGTTCTTAATGTCGGCCGGGTTGCGATGGTCGGCGGCTTGAAAGATGAGGAGGCAGATTTCGTGGTAGCCGGCGTTGTCTGCATACTCGTTAAAGAGGTATTCGACTGGGTGGATCGGACCGTCTAAATTAGCGATGACACCGTCGCGGCGGTCTTTTGCCAGTCGAGGGTCAGACTTGATGCGTTGCAAGATGTCGTCTTGGATGTTGGCGATATCAAGCGAGTCCGAAATCTCGCGCAGGAGCTGTTGCTTATTTTGACGTGAGTTGACCAAGACAGTTGAGCGGGTACTTGCGTTGGTTCGCGCACGACTGAGGTACTCGATACGCTGCTCGAGGTTCAGATCGAAAAACCCACGAGCCACGTCGTATTGAACCGATGCGGCCTGGAGGTAGTCGTTATGGTGTGCGTAGTATCTCCACAACAGGTCCGCGTGTTCTCTGTCTTCGCCTGACCGGCGCTTCAGGTAGTCGACGACGAAGTGAGTGTCAATGTCCAGCAGGCGATCTGATTCCCCCCTGCTGATGTACCAGTCGTACAAGCAGCTCTGGAAGACAGCGTCCTCCGCACTGTTGACGACTCCGTATGCCTCGTTGCGCCTGCGAGCTGCCAGCGTGTACTGTCCATCCATGGCTTCGGGGGCATTGCGCGTCTGCTCGTCTAAAGCTTGGATCGTGGCGAAGACTAGGTCGTAGCACTCTTTCCTCGCGTCGAACGCTGAGCTTCGTGCATCACTCGCGGGCATTCCGTCCTTCATCCATCCGAGCGCGCTCTTTGCCCGATCCTTTTCGCCCGCCGTAACCAGGCACAACTCGATGGCTCCGGCGAAGAAGGCCATCTGCACGTATTGCTCAGTAGCCCACTGAAGGTGCTCCATACTCAAGCTCGCTGCTACCTTCTGGAAGAGTCGCTGACTTTCGTTCAATAGCATGCGGCCCGTCTCATTTTGCCCGCCGGCTTCTGAGGCTCTCTTGACTTGTTCTTGAGCTTTGAAGATGACAACATCATCTGAACTACAGAAACTACCGCATCGCCTTCGCAATGCCTCGGCAACAGTGTCAACGTTACTGCCGTTGGCAATGTTGCGGTTGACAATCGCTTTGACAAGCTCTTTCGCAAGTTCGCGCCCAGAATCGGAAACGCAAAGCGTCTCAAACGTGACTTCTCTTGACCTCTTTCGGCTAAGCTCTGGCAGTGCCGCGAGAATATCTTCCACGCGCTCGTCAAAAAGAACGAGCACGAATGAAATTCCTTCCACCGCACTAGCAATAAGCTTCATGAGGCTCGTCATTGCTCGGTGTTCGCCCTGTGCCTGAACTTCGTCCTGTCTCGTGGTCGCTCTGGACAAGGGCTGGGGTCCGGCTAGACCTTCGATGAAAGATCTGTTGTCGTTGAGGAACTGGGAGAGCGTGTTGAGGTCCTTTTGAATGGTGCGCAGTTTTGCGACACTCACAGAAGGGCTCAACTTGGCACCGACGCCTGGAACAAGCTCCTCTTTGACGATGGTCGCCTTCCACATCGATCGCACCAACCGCGAGACATACAAAGCCATGCCATCGTGCCGCGGACTTGGCCGAACACTGTCGACCGGAGAGTTGCTGTTATCCGGTAGGGCATTGGCGTTGTAGTCCGCGCTGCCACCGTGTGCGATGAAAGCTCTCCTGGCGCCCTCAAGGACCTCTGGATCTGTTATGCTCGTAACGTGCGCGTCGGAAGTGACATCCATGCCTTGACCGCAAGCGACTGCGAGCGCCGTCGCAGCGGTCTCCGCGCGGCCATAAGTTCGCACAAAGCGCTTGATGTTCCCCTCGTGACCTTCATCGTCCGACGACCCGTATTTGATCATGGCAGCGAAAATGTCCACGAGTCTCCTTCTGCGGATTGTTTGGATCTGGTTGCCGGTCATGATCGCGATCTCGGGACTGGCCCTGTCGAATTGCAATGCAAGCTCATTTCCAAATCCGAGAGGCTGGTCCGTCGCACCTTCGTTACCTTCTGAAAGACTTACCACCTGATTCATTTGGCCTGCCAGGCCGAAGAACACGCCAAACTCTGAGAAACGCTGATTCGGCGGCATAGTATCCACAGCATTCTTCAGTCGTGCTGTATCAGGTGCAGAGCAGAAAAGCGAAACGTTGTGCCCATCACTAGTGGGGATGAAGTCGAGAAAGTAGCCTGGAGGCAGGCGAACGCCCTTCGCTGTACCAACAAGAAGGCGAGAGTTGTAGTCAAGATTGTTCGACGTGGCTCCATATCGCATCATGGATCCCTGATTCTGCTGAGCTGGTACCGGCGTTGCATTTGCATCTTGCGGTGGAAAACGGATGTGAAGGATCTGCATGCTTGATGGCGGGCTTTGGGCACTTGCATCCAGCGCCCGATACCCTCCGCCGGCAGTGACCGATATGTACAGTCGACATCCCGTGTTGGTTGTTGCCACGAGACTCAGCCTGCTCGCTTCGGTCGCCGGAATGGGACTCAGAGATGCCACAGCGACGCCCCTCCCGGTGAGAAGCTCGCTCTGTGGGCAAAAGTGCAGAGCGTTCTGCAGCATGGAATGAAGTGGCCTCGTCAGCGTTTCCGAAACACTGTCGCGGATCACCCAGGTTTTGATCTCGCTGGTATTGCTGAGGGTGTACAACAGCATCCGTGTATCGTCCACTACTATCTGCTGAATAAACTTGCCCGAGCTTCTTCCACTTAGCCACGTAGTGACTGCGCTCACGTTCTGGGGCAGGAATTTGACGTTCGTCTGGGAGTGGCATATGCGCGACGTTCGGTTTGAGAACCATGAGTCTTCTTGTTGGTAATAAAATTCGTAAAGATCGTCTGACTGGGTCCCAGCGAAGAAGATACGGCCCGTCTGGCCAGAGTGGGCGATTTGCTTGACAGAGATCCCCTTCACGTTGATGGACATGCGTGTGTTGTACAGACTGACCTGTCTCGAACCTGAGGAGGTGGTCTGCAAGGCTGTACCAAGCAGTGTCATGTCCATGCCCGTAGCAACCACAATTAGGTGAGTGATTTCCGGGACAAAAACTCCAGGTTTTGGACGGACCAGCTCGACAGCCTCGATAGGGTATGTGTTGTCTTCCCACGCGATCAACTCAGGATTTGGTAAAGTGTAATCCCAGAGGTACAGGCAATTATCGAATGCAGCCCATGCGTGTCCGAGAGGCGCGAATATTCCCATCTCCAACGTCAAGCCCGCCATGTTCGACTGCTCGAGCAGCCTGGGAGGCAGATCATACTGCCGCATCTTTTGGAAAGGCTGCCAGGCCGGATTCGAGGGCATCTCATAGTCTCCGCTCACTCCCTGCGCGATGTAACTCTCCAGATCGGGGAATCGTGCTTCTCCCACGAGTGTCTCGTTGATAGTCTTTGCTGCCCGCTCGATCGATGTAGCACTCTGAGGAGCCTCACTCGCAGTGTTCTTGGTATCTTGCGCAGACGGCTGGGTATTCTGACGCAAAGACGCAGCGTTGGCGGCGAAGATGGTGGGTGCTGGCGCAGGGGTCGCCATGAATGCGCCGGGGAGTGGACGCTGAGGCGTTGCAGGAGCTACGACAGCTGCCATGGTGGACACCGAGTCGTGCTCAACTATCTCGCGCTATCGTAAAGAAGGACGAAGGATGAGGTTGCTGTGGCCTATCCAGCAGAGCATTACCCTGCAGGCTGCCGGAACCGATATCCCATGCGACGGAGACTGGTTGGGTCGCTGCTGCTTGTGAGACTGATCGTGCTGGGCGGCGTGAAGCGAGAAGTGTCTGGTGTCGAAACGGGGAGGCAAAGTGGAATTTGCTTGCGACGACAATGGGATGGCTTCAAAAGTTCGAGAGCTGCGCGTGAAGCTTCGGAGCGCGTCTCGCGGTGGGCCACAAATTAAGTGCCGCACTTTCTCCCCAGTCACGGGGAATTCTGCGGCGCTACTTTTTTCTGTCAGCTTCGAGCGCAGGCGTGCCAAGATCGGCCTTCTGCTGCTGTCTCTCGCATCCAAAACAACAAGGCTGGCAAGATTTTGACGTTCAATTTCAACGCATTCATCTACGCACAAAGACAGCAATGGCGTCAGTCCTCACAGCTCGCAATATGCTACAAAGGCAGCTCGCGACGAGATCGAATAGTATCTGCCTGCAATGTCGACACTACGCTGATCTTCCCGCGCCCCCAATGCTGTTCAAGCTGCGGTCAGACCTGAAAACCGCAATGAAGGCGAAAGACACCAACCGGTTGAATGTGCTCCGATCACTGTTGGGCGACGTGACGAGCTCCGCCAAAACGCAAAATCCTATTAAAACAGACATGCAGCTCCTGGCAATGTTGCGCAAACGAGCAGCGGCCTCGAAGCAGGCAAGCGAGGAATTCAAGGCTGCTGGGCGGAACGATCTGGTCGACCGAGAAAATGGGCAGATGGACGTGTTGGAGGAGTATGCTGGCGGCGTTGAGACCATGTCAGAGGAAGACATTAGAAACGAGGTCCGAGTCAAGGTGGAAGAGGCGCAACAAGCAGGGAAGCCCAATATTGGAGACGTAATCAAGAAGCTGCTGGGGCCAGGTGGAAGCCTAGAGGGCAAGTCTGTGGAGAGGAGTGAGGTTGCAAGGATGGTGAAGGAGACGATCGGTCAGTCATGATCGCTGCAACGCAGACCATGCCGCTCTAGATCGATTAACAACCCGGCAACGTATGGGCGTAGACCCGGACGCCGTCAAAGCCACTTCGTCGGACGATCTTCCTCGTTTATCGTACTGCGCCCCCGGGAGATAGTTTCATGGAAAACTGCTTCTGGGAAAGCAACCGTCAGCTGAATGCATGAGTAGGCGGTTCCTGGATTGCATAACTCAGCTTTGTCGAGGAAGCTCGCGAGATCCCTTGAAGACAGCTTAATTTGTACACCTTTTGTATTATACGTGCTTGAATCACAAATAATCGCTCCTGATCAGACTGTTCACTCCCTTTTCTTCCCTCGAGAACGCGGTCATGCCGGGAGACAATGGTTCTGCCAAGACAACCTAAATCCAACATCCCTGATCGAACGCGAGCGCGAGCGCGTCGCGGTCTAGGGTTTACTCTCACTCGCCTTTTACAATACTTCTCCACATATCAGTCTTGTTGCGGACGAGCCTGGTCTTGTTCGGTCATCCAGGATGTCCATTCTCAATCGCAAGCGGGACCTCCTCTACCTCGCGTTCTTTCTAATTCACCTTCCCGTACTTTTCTGTGAGTACTACCTTAGCAGAGACCTGGACCATCGTCATCCAAAGACTAGTCCACAATGAACATCGACAATCTAACACAAAGGTACTTCACAGGCGTGGACCTCTTCCCCCTTTACCCGGACTCGCTCAAACCTAAGGCGCTGCACGACCTCCGTACCTTCTACATCGACACCTACCAAGACCAGTTCTTCACGCACCCGCCGGCATGGTTCACCATGTACATGTACCTGGAGGCAGTATATCACGTTCCCGTCAGTCTCTGGGCCGTGCGAGCGCTGCTGCGAGGTACGTTGCCACCTCCAGACGGATCGCCCTGGAGTACCTAACCATAAGACGGACACAGATGATCCCAATGTGCCCGTGCAGTTGCTTGTGTACGCGATCCAGACGGCTGTCACGACCGCGACTTGCATCGCGGACTTCCTGAGCTGGAGCAGCTTCAGCGACGCGGAGAAGATTGAACTGGCGAAGCTCTATGTGCCTTATTTGGCCTTCTGTCAGTACCCCTTCCTATTCAGTCATTCATTCGAACGAATTTGAGGTGTTTGTACTGATAGCAAGCAGCTGTATTCATGGGTCTAGACATGTGGTCCAGGCTGAACGCAATCATGAGCAGATCACAGTCGGTCTCGAAGCAGAGGAAGAAGGCATAAAGTAAAGATGCAAGGCTCGAATTAGTATTGACAAGGCAGGAAATCAACCCGTACATCCCTCTAACATTCAAAGATCGAGGTCAGGAATTAAATTGAATTCGTCTAGCCGCGAACGAAATTGCTCGTCCCACAAGTCTTCGGGGTCCTGGCTGAATGTCGAAAGGTCTGTCTCGCCCAGCGCGTCCTTGGTGGCATGCTCGTCCGTCAAGGTGGGATCAGCTGTCCCATAATGCGGCTTTACAACACTTGGAACGCTTACGTCAGACGCATGTGGAGGCTGCCAAAGGGACTCCGACTCTCGAAAGTGACCGTCCGGTGGTGGCAAGTTGCTTGTATCAGTGTGTACACGGCTGATGGCACGCTCCAGAGCCTGAATCACACCCGTCTGAGCACTCGATTGGCTCTGGTCGACGGAATTCGTTCAATGAGGCCCTGTCCTTGTGTAAGCTTAGCGCGGAAAGTATCACGCCTGTGTGGGATACTGCTTGCGACGAGCACAAACATAGCGGCCCGGCAGCAGGTAAATTTAGTTGCGTACGACGCTTGAGCAAGTTCAATGCGATCCTCGATTGTCTGAATTCTTGATGGCTGCGTTGAGAGAGTCTCGAGATAGTAGAATTTGACCAGAACAACTTACCTTAGATGGGACTGTCTCATTGCCCGTTCTGGAGAGGAGGAAAGGGCGAGCTTAGAACAGACGTGTAAGTCAGTAGTGAAGCCGCACACGGAGACCAACCCGAACCAGACTTATCGTCCCTAGGCGGTTGAAGTGCGGTGATCTTGCGCTGTAAGTGAAGCAAGCTTCCGATGCGGACCGGTTGGTGAGCTTTCCTGAGTGACTTTCTGTAAATTGAGGTAAGTATCTCTCTAAAGGAGGGCCAGGTAAAGCAGCTCACACCTAATTGGTAGTATCTTCGAAGATGACAATAAGCTTAATCAGTATAACCTGATTGTCTAGGTTGGAAACATTGTTACACGGCTTAAGCTCTTCAAAGTAGTGCGGCTGCTCTATCTCAACTTGAAAACTCAAAAGCGTCTCTGTATTGCCGTGGACTATGCGCGCTCCTCCATTGTAAACAAGGTCCAGAACACTCTGTTGCGCACCTCCCTCTCGGGTCTTCTACGTTCCTTAGGCAGCCCATGCTTGATAGCCATGTGGAGTGCGAGACCCAACCAGCTGTAAGTGTGAGTGTAATTCTGAGAAACTAAGTCGACGGGGAAAGAATACACTGCAATAAACAAAACAGCCCGAACGCTTTCAAAACCACCCCGTTCAATCAGATGAGGCACGTGGTCACTTGCGCGGCGGTACAGCAATCTCCGAGCTTTTCACTCGATCCCTCAAAGTAATCTACTGGCTCTTTGGTCGCCATTAATGCGAACTGTGTTCCCAATGCCAATGTCATTGCCAGAGTGATTATCCGCGGCAAGTCGTTCTTCAACACGAGGCGATTCGTTGTAGAACGAATTGATCGTTTCTTGTATCCATGACTCCGAAAAGAAGAAATTGTTGCCGTGCACATGTTTAGAAAAGATCTCAACAAGATAGGCAGCCCTCCATATCGATGGGAAAACCCTGATGAGTGATTCGATCTGGAGGTTTGATTGGGAGACCGCGGGTGATGGGGTACGACAGAAATGCTCGAGATGATGATTGTCCTCGTCTTCAATTGGCCGTGTGAGTCGCCTTTCGAGCTGACGCGAAAACGTAAGGAGGGACCCGTCTCCAGAGTCACTGTGGTTAGCGCTCTCCTCACTCTTCGTGATAGAGTAGCTTTGCCTCCGATTAGAGTTTCTCGTTTTTTCAGTCGAGTCTGAGTGCCGCATTGATGCGACCGTCGTGCAAAACTTGCCGTCTTCTAGTGCAGAAACACCCAAGCAGTGTTTCAGCGCTTTCTCAAGAGAAGCGGTCCCCTTACTCTGCCGGAGCGGTTTCGAGCGCTTCGGCTGTGAAAGGCCGTCTTTACTACATCGCGAGCATGGCACGCCACCTCTACACCTCTCCTTTTTCATCGGGCAGCTTTGGCAAGCCTTGTTTGCACGTTTGCGTTGCTCATCAAGTCCGGGCTCGCGAGTCTTTATGGCGGACGAATCGCCTTGTCAAACGTCTCCAGGCACACATTGTTTCATCTCGAGATTGTTCATCAGTATCTAACAAAAGAATCATGAAGCAGATCTTACGACTAGATTGAGAGCCAGGAAATTGAGAAGAGCTTATAATGGAGCAGGGCCCATGTTTATCCGGGGAGGGTGCTTGCAAAACAGCTATCGCCTGATACCATGACTGGTCCGAGCGACACACGGCACTTATTTTATACCTCACAATCCCCCCAGCAAGAACGGTGCTAAACTTCTCGACTTCCCCTTGCCCGTCCATCGACCTCGTGGCGCTGCCATCTTCAACGAGCACGACAGCATCAGCATAACCTCACAGTCAACCGCTGGCAATGAGACCGGATCTACGCGATTGCCTGCTTCAACTTCTAAAGGACTAAGCCAGCCCCACCTATAGACGTGACAGAATAATCCTTGTCTTATTCTCAATGACAAAGTAGGAATGCCACATAGGCCATACCCACGCTTCCAACAAGACATTTTACTACCGCACTAAGTCGAATTTAATGAACCCCGGTTTGGTCCACGCAGAGGACAGCGCTATGTGCTCTCACTTCGACCAAGCGCAGCCGTCGTTCCTATCTTGGTACAGCTTCGCCGAAGGCCCCAGATACACGAAGTCATCTATTAGGTCTCTGGTGACTCTTCCGACGCCGAAGGAGAAATATCGCCACCTCCAGTGACGCCTTTTGCATTGGTCGTTTACTGAATATCTCCTCAGTTGTCCGATGCACTCACCATATGCGTGGACTCTATTTTTCCCATTAAGAACCTCTTTTTCACCTCTCAATCTGGTGGCTCGTGCTACGCTGATGGCCACGTCGTGGCCCACGATTTTTTGTCTGAAAATCTGAACGGAAACACGTCTGGAAGGTTCTCATGGACGTGTTTAACGATATCCTGTTGGAGATCCATGTCCACTACGGGATGCGTCTGGTCGTATTGCTTGATGCCGCCGAGCACACATGTCCCATCTAGCCGGGAGATGGCGTACTTGAAGTCTTTGCCGTGCCTCATGAATATCATGTCAAAGCTGCTCTTGACGTGGACTGTCTGCCCGCGCACTTGCTGAACATGCTGATCCTTGACATCGCTCAGGAATTTTGGTTCAAGCTCGCTTGCCTTTACGAGCATGTTTTGGCGAAATGACCAGGTCTCGGCCA
This sequence comes from Saxispiralis lemnorum, assembly GCA_034509035.1. Lineage (NCBI taxonomy): Eukaryota > Fungi > Ascomycota > Dothideomycetes > Mycosphaerellales > Aeminiaceae > Saxispiralis > Saxispiralis lemnorum. The sequence continues at coordinate 28,179 of JAWXCT010000049.1, forward strand.
GGTCTCGGCCAGAGAATCGATTGACGCCCTCTTGAAGACGACGCTGGAGGCCTCCAGTCTTCTTCGAAGCCACGTCAAAGACACTCTGGGTGTGAGCACGACTGTGCAGTAACTCATCCAGAGCTTGACCCCGGCAGGAAGCTCATCGGGGCGGATGACATGGAATTCTGGAAGCTTGCCCTTGTAACCGATCTGGTCAATCGTCTTTTGGTCGTGACAGTCCAGCATGTCGATTTTTCTGATGCTCGACTTGGAGTTGGAGGCTGCCACCGACCATAACGCCGCAAGTGAGTCGAGCTGCATTTTCTGTTCTCTTCCGTTCGATCCGTCAAGTCCGAGACAGCTGCTGCCCATGGGCTTGCCCATCCGAGGTTCAACTCTTCACCGGGAAGATCTTTTCGCCACGATCGTGGCTTCATGGTTGCGCGACAGCAGACTCGCCATTGCCAGGCCTGTCGCGCTGTGTTGCAAACCAGTGATCAGCACCGTCCTAGGTACACCTCTGTTTGTGTCTTACCCAGCGCCAACGACAGTGACGCGTGCCATTGCGCAATGCTGAGAATGCTCTACGAGGAACAGCTCAGAGACAAATCTGCAGAAGTTCGATGCTTGCACAGTAAGTTGGACAGAAAGAGCACTGCAGTTAAATGGCAAGCTCGGTGGAATCTTCGGAGAATGCCTGGATCTACAACGACAATCACGACCAGAGTTGATTGCCCAGCACAGAAGCTTTCTGTCAGACAGACCCACGACAATGACTTGACGTGCCATCAATCACGTCTCCACGGGATAAGTTCGACAGGTGGAGCAACCATGTGGACATGGGGCAAATTGCCCACAGAGGAAATTTGCAGCTAGCCGGCCCTTGGGTAACGTTCACTCCAACCTCTACCCCAGTTTCTACAGAGATACGCATTCCGCCGACTCTACGCCTGTGGGCTTAGTGCCGGCCACAGTTGCATTGTTTCCCGTTGGAGCACACGTTATGTGCACATTGTCCGAGCCGTGGGCTTTTACGCCATTCAATTAGTAGTGGTTGATATCTCTATGACTCAGGCCGAGACGGACCAACTCAGCTTTCCCCTCTTTCCTTTTATCACAAGAAGGCATTAGCGGGAACACTGATACGCAGCAGAGCCGAGCTGTCGATGTGAGGTAACTATAAAGTCCCTAGTCAAGAACATTTCGAGAAGTTTAAGCACCGTGATCAAGCTCGTTTCTGTACACTCAACATTCCTTCACACCATGGGCGACTTTGACAAGCGTAAGATGCTGAGTGCGCCTTCGAGCAAGAATGCCGACGTTGGGACATCAGTCGCCGTGCCCTGGGAGTGCGACGAATACCTTGGCCTCTGCGGGATGATGACTGAGGATAAGCTGAAAAAGCTGGCTCGCAAGATCGAGTACACCATGCAACCAACCGGGAATCGCACGCACAGTTGAAGTTGACACTACGACCAACAGCATTTGCGTTCTCACACAGTTGATCACCATGTATTTGGTGTCCTACGTCGCCCGAACAAACGTCGGCAACGCAAAGTTGTTCCACGCCTTGGAAGACCTGAACATGCCCTCACAGCAATAGAACACCGCTCTAGCATCTTTTTCGTCACATACTCGAGGGGCACGTGCCGTCGACTACCTGCCTTCAGAAATTTGGCCGTGGGATCTGGCTGTCCACTCTCATGCTCTCGATTTCAATCATCCTGATATGCTCTTCTACACAAAGCACTCTTGGCGGCTGGACGGCTTTTCGCCTGCTTCTGGGAGCCGTGGAAGCTGGGGTCATTCTCGGGGCGAGTGCGGTGTTGACGGCGTGGTACAGCCCTCATGAGGTTCACACGAGGATGGCGATCTTCTGTATGGGTGCGTCGGCGGCCGGCGCATTCTCTTGTTCATCGGCGTACGGCATCGGTCAACGGCGTCTGGGTAAGTCATATAATAGTATCGCGGACAAGTACGACTGCTGCCTTCGCTGACAGGTCTTCAGGGTGGCGCCGGATCTTCTGCTTCGAAGGTATGTTCAACAGAATCTCGCTTCTAATGAATGTCAGCTCACATGTCCCAGGTCTCATCACCGCATGCCTCTCGATCACCGGCTTCTGGCTTGTGTATGACACTCCGGCACGAGTAATGTTTCTGACTCCCGAGGAACAACGCTTTCTGCTTCTCCGCCACAAGTTCTCTGCCGGTGCTGAGTCTGGAGTAGCCGAAGACGAAGGCATCTCTTGGGCCGCAGTGGGCAAAGTCTTCAAACTGGGCTTTATCTTCCCATGCGGCGACTTGACGCTAACATTGATCTAGTTTTCTTACGTCTTGCCATCCGTAGCGATGGAGTTCACGCTCTGCGTCGTCGTGCAAGGCAACTCCTGCGTCCTCCCACCAACGTAAACACCCCCCC
>JAWXCT010000050.1:0-30133 GCA_034509035.1 Saxispiralis lemnorum
GTAGGAGGGTGGGGCGTTGGTGCGGCGGCGCGGGGGTGGGGGGGGTGCGGGGGTGAATTTCGTGGCTGTATTCGTGTGCTGGGGGAGAGGGGGGCGGAGGTTGTCGTGGGATTTGCTGGAGAGGGTGGAAGGACGGGGCGGGGTTTCGGTGGTCGGGATGGTGGAGCGGGAGATTTCTGGGCGGGTGTGGCGTGAGTCGTGTTGCCAGTGGTTCGGGGCGTTGGCGGTGGAGAAGCCGCTGTGGGCGCTGACGAGGCCCTTGGCTAGGCCTCCTTGTTTTTTGGGTCGTGTGGGTAGGGGTGGCTTTTCTTTGGTAGAGGGAGGCGATTGGTAGTGCGTCACTTGGGATAGCGGAGAGGGTTGATGCTGGCCGGGAGGAGGCTGAGGCATGGGTGGTGCTGACGTCCATGATTCAAGTTGCTGTTGTGTTGGCTTCACTGCGCTCGAGGGCTTCCTAGGTCTTGGGGGGGGTGCCTTGCTTGAGCTTTCGCTCTGTTGCGATGGCGTTGGCGAAGGACTCCGTAGTGCTCGAGGCTTTGGTGGAGGGTGAGGAGATAGGCTGGGCTTCGCGACATTCGTCTCGCTCCGTCTTGGACTCGTGTTGCGACTAGTGGGCGCCAGCCAAGGTTTGGGTGGCGCAGGCTCGTCGGCGAAGTCAATCAAATCTTCTTCAGAGGAGGAGAACCGGTTGGTCCTCGCCCTCGACGTATCAGGATTACTCCCCAAATACTCTGGCGAAGGCGAGTCAGGGTTGATCGACCTGCGTGCACAGCGAGTCTCCTCTTGCATGTCGGCGAGTGAAGCAGCGATAGCTAGCTTCAAGTCCTCGTCGTCCTCCCGGATGTCGTCAGGTCTTGACAGCCGCTTCGACGCAGCCAGACTGTCGCCGCTCTGTTGTCTAGAGTGATTGCGTCCATGCTTGCCACCAGTAGGGGCTCCGTTCGAGGGATCAAAGTATCCCGTCTTAGCAGGCGTCGTCACGTCACGAATGAAAATGCCCAATATCCGTCCCGGATAATCCATCGCAGTCTCAGTGTAGACTTCCAAGTCAGCCTCACCACTGTCACCGACCAGAATGAACTTGCGTTCAGGGAAATCAGTCAACAGCCTCTCGAGGCTGGACTTCTTTCTCTCTGCGACAGGCTCAAATATCCCCTGCAGCATGCCGGAGTACTGTTTCAAATGAAAAGAGCCTCGAGGCAGGTTCGCGAGCTTGAAGAAACTGGTAAGAATGGGGTACATCTGCCATGGCGAGTTCGAGACGTAATGCAGCTTGACGCCCATATTGGCCATTTTGTTGTACCATTCGCGAACGCCAGTAATAGTGAGATCGCCAAGCTCGCGAGTAAAGGCGTTGCGAAAGATCTCGCGGGCACCAGCGCTGATGGCCGAGTGTTTGATGGTATCGTCGATGTCGCTGATCAAGCTGACGCCTTCCGACGACGTTACTGTGACCTCTTCCGTGCATGATAGCTTTTCACTGGCCAGTACACGAACGTGCGTCGGTATGAAGTCGAGAGCGGCGCGACAGGTGAAATGCCCGGCGGCATTCGTTTGCACCGTATGCTGGCGCGACGAATTGTCATTGTAGAAGAAGGCACTGATCGGTGTATTCGGAAGAGGATTCGCCATGAAAGGTTTCAGCCGATTAAGCAGGTTTGAGTTCGCAGCAAAGAGCTCCGACGAGGTCATCTTGCCTCCCTGCGCCCATGACATGCTCTTCTGGGGTGGTCCCATGGCGCCAGAGTCGTCAGATGCCAGGCTGATCTGCGATTGTCGGTTTGCGCCTTGACCGCCAAAGCTGTACAAGCTGTCTCCATCACGCTCACCGGTGGGTATTTCGCTGAATGCGCCCCGACGCGCAAAGCGTTCCTCCTGTTCGCCCTTGCGAACAATGTTCTCGGCTTCCCGTGCGATCAATTCTTCGTCCTGCCTGGTTGCACGTGTTGGGCTAGGAGCTCTACTCGAGCCAGAGCTGGTGGAGCTTTCGTCAGGTCTGCCAGTGGAAGGCGCCGGTATACCCGAAAGCTGTCGCGCTAGGCCTATCATGAATCGTTGCTTTCGATTGATCTGTCCTCGATGAGGAGTGTAGATCCATCCTCGAACGTCCACATCGACAATGGCAGACTCGTCGAGCTGTCTTTCCCACTCACGTCGCCAGTATTCTTGCTCAGTTACTTCCTGACCTGGAGTGTTCGCCCGATTTTGCGACCTTGTATGTTTCCTCGCATAGCTTGGGAAGAGGATCATCTCCTCATGGCCACTTCGGACGACCGCGGCGTCAGGGAAAGCACCCGGCCCTTCGATACCAGCCTCACTGACCCCATCTTTCCCACCAACGCCTCCACCGTCTTGGCTAAAATAGCTCTGCCTCAGATCATTTGCGGCTTTCAAATAGCCTGTCAGCTTTTTTCTTCTTGCCCCTGGTTCCCTTCCTTCTGATCTCAGCCCCCCGTATGTAGAGGCGGTCCCCACACCCCCGTCCGACGTGTTGTATGCGGCCATCTTAGCCCTCTGCAGCTCAGGTACATTTTTCACCAGGCGACGATGCCAAAAGGTGGGAGCGCGGCCGCGGAAACTCGAGACGACTCGAGGGACGTGGTGCTTTGACTTGCGTGCATGCCTCGCAAGTAAGAATCGGTAGACTTTGGATTGAGCGCGAAGTTTCACACTCGGTAGATACCAATGACGGAAGTTGAATAGGCGGGTTCGAGCGCTTTGTCGTGTGAGTTGAGTATTAGGGAACAGGTATTTCAGGAGAGAAGTGCGGTTGTAAGCGCCATGGGGATGGCGGTCGGGCGCGGTCACCAGGCGTTGGAAGAAGCGTCTCCACGAGGGCGCCACGATGGCCTTGGAAGGGGCGTCGGCACAGCGGCAAGAGCGATTGACAATTTAGGAGCTGAAGCTGGGCAAGGAGCAGAGAAACTTTGAGTGGTGCACTGGAGAAGCATTCGACCAGCAGGCATTCTATAGCGCCGACATGTTTCGTCATCTGCGCCAAGACATGCGGTCCAGATCTCCAGCTGGGGCTCGCCGTAGGGCAGGATCGTCGCGATCGGTAATTCATTTACATTTGCACTGAAACGTAACATTTTAAGAAGTGCCGAAGAGCTACAGGCTGGTCTACGGTGCCTCAAGTAATGGGTCAGGGGAAGTTTCTAACTCGTGCCTGTGTCCTGTACTCCGTCCTCCACTCTTTTGCGCATGGCTTGCTTCTTCTCAAGCTTCTCCCTACGCGCTTCTTCCTTCTTCCTCTTCTTCTCGTTCAAGAACGCTTTCGTCTTTTCTTCGCACTCCTCCACAGCCCTTTTGGATGGGCCGTGCATAGCGTTCGTCGCAGCCCAGTTGCCTGCCTCCATCTTGTTCATCCCCTCACCTTCCCCAAGAAACTGACTGTCGTAGCCCCAGCCTGTGAGATAGACTCCCACCCAGTGCCTGTTTTGCCCAAGCTGGTCGCCTTTCAGCTCGACACCGTCTCGGGACTTCTTGTAGTCCACCCTCACTTCCGGACCTCCAGTGGTGACCCTGGTGGCTAGTTCTTGTTTAGCAGCAGGGTTGTAAATCTTTGCTAGATCGGTCTCAGCCCCATGAGTCTCATCCCCAAGAATTGCGATTGTCTGATCTTTCTTGGCATACTCGACCAGTTTCGGCGCCCACAACGCAGTTAGCCACTTCTCGACAACCGCACTGCCATGGCCGCCTCCTCTGCTCTCATGGCCGATTTCGACGGCTGCAATGTAAGCTTCGAAGACATCTGCAAGCACCTTATTAAAGCCTTTGTTGCCTTTCTGGTCCTCGTTTGAGAACATCATCCGATCCGAAGCCGCGTTGATACGTGTTTCGAATCCATACGCTCGACTGAATTCGACGAGTGTCTCATTTTTAACCAGAAGCTCGCGTAATTGAGACTGCCGACCTACCGGCAGGTGAGAGTAGCGGGAGAAGATGAGCCGTGAGGCGTACAACTCGATGTAGGCGTCGCCCAGAAATTCCAGTTGCTCGTACGTTTTCTCATGAGCATGCGCGCGGTTTCCGACAAACGATCTGTGCGTGAAAGGCGCATCTGCCAGCGCGTGGTCGGCAATCTGAGGTAATGGAGGTAGACCGGGAGCCACGGTGAATGGCGTATAAGGAGTAACTGGCGGAAAGCCCATAGTTGCTGGTGGGAGCTGGTCTACAGCGTTCTCGTAAGACATCTTGCCAGTCGCCGCGTCATCTTTGCGCTCCGTGTGCTGGGTGTTTTGCCCATTTTGAGGACGCCTTGAGTGCTGGTCTTGCTGATGTTCGGATCTGTACTTCTTCCTCGAGCGCTTCTCGTCCTCACTGTGAGAGCGCTTCATATCGGGCATACAGCTCTCCTCACCGCGGCTATCAATGTTGAACATACAGAGTAGCAGCGATGAGATGAACCGTGAGATAAGGTCTGTCGTGAGGAGAAGGGTTGCAAAGGTTAAAGCGGAATAGTAACCGCCAAACATTCGAAGCGAGCCCAAAAATATTGTAGTCCGTGCCCTACAGATTGCTGCGGGAACTTACGGAGGTACCCGCACATTCATTCCCGCCGCCGACTTCATCAATCGTCTCCATTGCGGAGTAACACTATTGCTGTGATAGCATTCATCGCAATGGCAATCGCACGCTCGCGCATACTGGACCTCATGAAGGTGAGACATGCTGGGAAGTGTTTTGCGCCAAGGCACTGACATCCAGCAAGGTCCAGTGCCGCATCTTCAACACCACCTTCAACCCGAACAACGAGCGCCTCGGTAACAAGATCCTCCGCCAACGCCTGCGCGGCCCTTCGCTCGCGGCCTACTACCCGCGCAAGATTGCGACATTCAAGGATCTGAAAACCGTGTATCCTGAATGGGAGATGTACGACGAGGCGGAAGAGGACCGGGTGGAGCACATTCAGATCACGAAGAGTAGAGGGAAGGGCGCGCCGAAGAAGAAGAGGACGGCTGCAGGTATGTTTGGCCGGAGAAGGGAAGTTCGCAGTGTGAGCGTGTCAAGAATATCTGCTAACGTACGCGTCCGTAGAGAGCAAGTCGAAGGGAAAACGACGGTAGCGGGATCCGCGCACCGCGCGTGGTGTTTGTGTTTGGTATCAGTGGTATTTCTGGCTGTAACGACAACTCAGTTGAGCTGTGTAGATATACTGGCGTTTGGGCAGTGCTGGTATACCATGGGATGGGCTCTCAACTGGTCAGAAAACTTGTATTTTCATCCAGATTACGACATTTTTCGTAAGCTTGACACTCCCCTAATGTCGCAGCAGACGCCTCAGGAGTTGCCAATGCACGATGTCTTTCGAGCAGGCTCTCGGCAGCGGGCTAGCCTGGCTAGAAATTGTCCAAGCCTCGCGCGATTGAGACGGAACGGCGATGATCTCGCATTGCCTCAGCTGGTGAACCACCACAGCTGAGCAAGAAAACATCCATGACGCTTGTTTTCGGTGTGAAAAATCGCAAAGCAGGCGAATAAGCAAAGCATTGATAAATCCGTGAATACTATTAAAGAGTAGCCTGTATTCAGCCTCGCAATCGCCCAGAATCAATCAATCACCTCCTATGCCTATCAAACTTCTGTCTGCGTTTACAACCCACGACGGGCAGACAGTGCACGCTTCTCTTAGCGTTGAAACTTGCCCATGCTAATGTACCTCGTAACGCTGCAGTAGCACAGCTTCCCACTGGTAAAGAGGACATTCCTCCCACTAGGAAAGAGGACATTCGTGACTCGCTGTCGTCCAGCTGTTCAGTCGCAGCCCTGTCCGAGAGCTGTGACTTTGACCTGCTCTCGATAGTACCATCCTACATGAATTCTATTAAAGGCTGCAGGTAATCGCGCATTGCCCCGTCAGCGAGCTGTGACTCTTGTAGGCTGCGCGCTGCGTCATCCGCGACGTCGTCCTTGAGAGGTTGCAGCACGATGCTGCTCGTCCCCAGATCCTGCCTCAAAGAGCCAGGTGAGTCCTTGAACTCAGGCATGTGTATCCTGTCGAATCTCTTGCGAACGCTGTCAGGCCCCCTGAATTGCCGGAGGTCGGCAGCAAGACAGTGGCTGAAGGCTGATGGTCTCCCGTAGTTTTCCGGGTTCGAATCATCGGCGGCAGCTAGTGTCTCCATCAACTTGACACTTGCGTCGCGCGTGGCCTTTCCGACGTCCTTCATCCCATCGTGGTTTCCGTGACAGCAATCGAAGGCACAAAGAACGTCGGCAGCGCAATCGTCGCGCGCTATCTGCTGGAGATCGGAGAGCATGAAACCCACGCCTTCGTACGCCTCGCTACTCAGCCGTCAGTCAACGGCTCTCCTCGATCGCTGTGGGCACATGACTGACTCGTGGGCTCCCAAGCCAGTAAACTCGCCCGGCTCATATATCGATGCGTCAGCATCAGCCGTGTCCAAAGTAGCCGCGTCCAAAGTAGCCGAGAATGATCAGCCTTTTTCCATGCCCAACGTCCAGCTCAGCCACTTTTTTGAGCCATGATCTGAAGTAATTGACTAGCGTCGCGTTGATTGTGATGTTCTCTTCTTTCGGGTCCGGGCCGAGTTGTTTTTTGTCCATGTGTGTGACGATGTAGCCGTAGACTCGGTATGCTGCTCCCAAGCCTAAAGCGTCGGAATCGAAGCTGTCGAAGTCTTGTTCGGGCTCTTTCGAAGTTTCTAAGATTGGCCGCCAAGCAAATGGAAGACGCAGACGGAGGTGTAGGAGGAAGCAGTAGACGGGTTCATGGTGATCAAGACGTCTGCGAGCTGTAGAATGTAGGAGGTGATGACAAGTTGCAAATGGAAGAAGTACAAACTACGGGCAGATGAACGATATCGAAGAACCGTGTGCAGCGAAAAAGTGCAATTTCCCCGTGTGATGACTATCGAGCGCCTACCTTTTTGGAATCGAAGCTGGACACGAATACCGGATCGACAGGCCACTGCCTGATCAACTTTACAGAAACTTTTCCTGCGCCCTCGAAAGCTGAAAAGCATCAGCGAACATAGACATTGTGCCTTCTATGTCGTCCGCGTGAACGCAAGGCATTTGGCCTTTTAAGGGGCGTTGCTGGTTTGCAACTGACAGCGACCCCTGACACAAATGCGTACAGCATCTGCTCAAAAAAAAACGAGGGGAATTGCATCCCATAACTATGAAGGCCTTGTCAGGCTGTAGTGTAAATGCAAGAGTTTTGGAGAAAAAAAGGATGACAAGAACACTTGTGACGATGTCACGGTTCGAACTGGTGGCACTACTGAGAAGAACGTTAGCCGGGCGTTGCTGGAAAGTGTAGTGACAGGCGGCGCAGACGGCGCAGCAGCAGCAGCAGCAGTTTCCTCCTCTTCCCGAAGGCCTCAATTTTCGGGGCAAATATAAGTGTTCACATCCGGCTTGACCCTGGGAGCAGCAACTCGCCCCAGCGACGACGGGTCGACACGATTGGGGTACGAGAAGATAGCCGCAAGTTAGGAGGAGCCTCTCCTGCTCCTCGCTTATTCTCCCGTCCTCGTTTTGGTTTGTTATTCGGGTGCGAAGAAAACGAGGTGTCAAGCCAGGGGCCGGTGAGCTTTCGCCTCCGCTGACGGGTGGTCCCACGAACTCAGCCTGTATAGAGTCGCCTGGCCTTTCGTCGCCGCCAGCACTGTGCCCTACAACCCCACGCGTTGTGGTTCACCAGGTCGTTGCCAGATCGATGCATCGAGCGCTTGCCAGGGCGAAGTTTGCTGGTGGCAGCAAATGCTCGCGCCTGCATGCCCGCTTGCAACGCGCAGCCTTCTTCTTTCGACGAAGAACGACGACCGCGACGGCTTCAAGGCCTACGACAACAAGGACGATGAGAAGGTCACTTTAAAGCGACGACCTCATGGACATCGGCGATTCGCAATTAGCACCTCTGGCGACGAAGCGCCAGTTGCTGATTTTGGGTTCCCTGACACAGTCCGCAACAGGGCGGCAACGGCGATCAACACAGGAGCAGCGCTCACACGCTCAGCAAGATCATGCAATGCCAGTCACATCGAGAACCGTGTGACAAAGGCCATCGCAGAAGCAGCGGCTACGACGAAAGGCGACGGCGGTGCAAACAGCACTCAACGCGCGCTCAACGCGCCGCGGAGATCGCCATCGATCGAAAGCCCTCGAACATGCCGCGAATGCGCAATGGAAGAAGATACGCCCCGCCATTCTTCTATGCCAGCGTATGACAGCAGCGATACTCAAAGAACAGATGAGCAAGAGCAAGGACGACCGTCTGACTGCGTGGAGCGAAGAGCCATTCAGCAAAGGCGTCAATTCAGCGATCGAGAAGCGCAAGCGGTATGGCATACCAGTGGTGCCACCGGTATTGCCGTCCACAGGACATCTGCACTTGCAGACAAAGCAAGGAACCATGATAGCATTGAGATGCGCAACTTGCAAATCACTTAGGCGAATTGCGAAGACGGAGCCAAGCGGCCAGGGGGACAACGCAGCTCCGTGTGGCGACTCGTTTGTCAACGACACCAACGAAACCTAGCGCCAGCATGGCAGTAGAGACCAGTCCACTGTGTCCAAAAGAGCGAGCAAGACACAGGCCTGCTCGATTGAGAGGAGGACATACCATATCTAGCACAAAGCGAGCCGCTGCGAAGGGTTGGCAGTGCATCAGTACCGAATCGGTTTTGCACAAGCATGCTGGTACATAGAGCTGGAAGCTGCGGCTTGTGATACTGAACGCCGATGCAATCGCCTTCCACAGAGGAGCCTGCACAAGCTGGCAGTTGGAGCAGACAAGCCGTGCAAAAACCAGACCGGATGGACCCAGCGAGACCACGGATCTAAAAGACTGAGGAACGGACCAAGGATCTCTGCCGATGGTATCACGCACCACAGCCTGCTTCAGTCGCAAAGCAGGACCTCCGAAATTTCCATGCCAATGGCGGGCGTCTTGCAGGTCTGTGAAGCATTGCGTTTGGGCCGGACCGTAGAGGCTCAACAGGAATCCTAGCCGCTTCGTCGCCAAACTTGGCAGAAAGCGTCGCGTAAGCGGCCTTGAACCTTCAGAAATCCAGAATGGTCAAAATTCATCTGGTTCAAGCAGCGTGCGCATGCATTCGGATCCACGATAATTGTTCTGGCTGAACGGGCGAACATCCAAGTCTAAATGGCCCCCCGTGGCTATTCGCCCTTCGTACCCTGGGCGTCTCGGCCTTTGATAGCATAAACCAACTTCTACCTGCTGGTGCAAGCCTTCGAAGTCCCGAAGGTCACAAGGTGGAGCATAGGCGTCCAAGATCCGCAGGCGCAAATGTGGTATCCAATTTCTTCTTCTCTCAAGCAACTTATACGAGCGACCTGCAAGTCTCTTTGCATTGAGGCAGCATCATCAGTCTCGCGGCTTGGTTCAATTGGCAGTCCACCATCGAGTTCAAACACAGCAAGCGACAATATAAGTTGGGTATCCAAGTCAGCCCGGAACCAAGCGAGGGCCGTTCGGACGGCGACCGTTCAGTCACAAGTCTCTGCTGTTCTTCATTTTCTTATTTCAACGGTGGGTACCTTGACAGACCAGAGCTCAGATGCAGTGGGCGAATCCAAAGCCCCTTCCAGCAATGCATCTCCCTAAGTGCAGCGGACTCAGGCATTTGTACCTATGCCGAGTTGCCTTCGCTTGAACTACTTTCAAACGTCTCAAGCCGAGCGCAGCACAAGTTTTAAGTTGTCGCGGCAGTGCGTTTTTCTTGCGCCGTTTACTGCTTGCCGTCGCGTGTCTCTTGAGCCGCCTGTGCACGTCTCGAGTCGAGAGTGCGCTCGCAGCGACCTAGAGGCCGGAGGGGATGCCACGCCTCTCTTCCATCGCAACACGTAGGCTCAGGATGCTTCGAGCGAGAGTGTGCACCGGCCGCGAGGCATGTTGATGCAGCTTGCCTATCCCGGAGAATCTGGATGAGAGAGTGCCGAAGCCCTTTCATGCTGCTTTCCCATGGCCAATCAGTGCGGACCACTTGCCCTGGCGCTCCTCTCTACTGGTTGCACAGCAAGTCACAGATGCCGGTCGCACGCGTCGCAGGAACGCTGCGGTGTCGCTGGTCTTGCGGGTAAAGGCGCACTCAATGAGCCGCTTGACAACCCCTGTTGGTCCCTACAAACCTGCCAGGGCGGCCAATCGCTCATGCCAGCTTCCTCGATGTACGATTCCATTCTCCAAGTCTTGCTCGGCAGGTGGCCGTCGTCGTTCGCTGGGCGCCGGAACGCGTTCGTGCCGCTCGCTCAGTGGTGTAGCTTGCTCCGCCTGCACCAGCTTTGATCCCAGCCATCCATCGGAACTTTGCTCTGCTCTTTCTGATGCTGCGAGTGCGGCTTAAAGGCATTCTGGCTGCCTGTGGTCGAGTTGCTAATGGAGTTGCGGCAGTCGGGGACAAGGTCGCGGTGAAAGCCCTACCCGCCGGGCTTGGCCGCAACTCTCCCGTCGGCTGGTGATATGCGGTCGTCGGACCGTCGAGGATGGAGGCAGTAGTGGTGCAGTCGCTTTCAGAGGTGCAAACCCCGTCGCGAGGCTCGGTGCTCTTGTCGCGCGAGCATAGTCGATGCTCGCTAGCAGCGAGTCGCTCCCCGCGTCTTTGGCTGCGGCGCCGCTCCTGGCCCAGAGCTTTACCGTGCCAGCCATGACTGCCTTTAGAACGGCTGCTTCACTTGCGGGGCATCGCAAGCTCGCTCTCATCTTCCGCAATCCCAGCGTAGGTGAAGTCGAGCGGGCTCGTCGTCACCAGTGGCTGCCCGGGGGAAACCGGAACACCCCCGAAGCCCAACCTTTGCCCGGGAATTGGACCGCGAGCTACACACTACATCTCACACCTTCAAACAACTTGGAGCTTCATCGCAAAGCTTTACTCTACACCCTCAAACCCCCAAGTCATCACGAAAACATCGTGGTCGCCGTCGCCGCCGCCCGGAGGCAAAAAGTCCGGCCCTAGCGCCCTCCAATGCCAGCGCTTCGGCCTGAGGCGCAACGCCGCGCTTGGACTTGGGGGAGGACGTCGAGACAAGCCTTGAGCCAAGCTGTCAACGCAGATCTGCCGCCCGCCCGCTGCAGCTCCCCGAGCTAATGCGCATGGCTGTGGCGCACGCAGCCGGGGCTGGTGCCGGAGCTCTGGAGACCTCACCTTGTAAGTTGAGGGCTAGGACGGCGGCGAGGCAGGCACGAAAGAACGGGCGAGAGCGAGTCGCGAGTCGCGAGCAGGATAGAGCAGAAGAAGACCCGGTACGAGCTTCATGCGGAATTTGGAGCCTTTTCGCACAATTCAAGATGTTGAGGTATTCTGCTGCGGGCAGAGCACGGAGGAGACCAGACGGATGACCGGCCCATATGGCTTTGAGGGAGGTGAGGATCGATAGCACCATAAGTTGGGAGTCATGGGTCAAAGCCATGGACGCATTTCTCGTACTTGGCGCCATGAACTGCAAGCAGAAGTAAATCGCTGTTAGACGAGCACCTGCCGCATCAATCAAGCAGTCGGAGCGTGACATAGCTTGCGAGATCTCCAACAGTATGCGTGCGATCACTGAACACTCGAGTATCGACTCTGCACACTTCATGTCCTTTCAGAAGGCTTAGAATGTACGCAAATCTATGGAGCACGAGTTCTATACTCAAAATTGATATCATCTTTGCGTCTCTACGGACGACCTCAAGTCCTCGGCCTTAAGACCAACCTATCTACCCACTCCCCATCCAAAGGGCACTCCCAAACCCCACATTAACCACCAAGTGCCAGCCCGCCGCCCACGCCATGGCGTACAGATACTTTGGGCTGAACACGGTCCAGATGAACAGGTGCGTCCGCAGCGCCGTGCACGCCGCCATGACCGCCAACAGCCCCGAGGCGACAAAGCAGGTCATGGCCGCGACGTAAGCTGCCCAGCTGTCATCGCTTTGCGCGGTTTGGGCACCTTGTTGTACACTCGTGGCTAGTCGCTTGCGTTCTTGTTCCACCCATTTCTTCTGACTCGGGTCCGCGTATCGCGCGGGCGTCATGAGCGTAACAGCACCACAGCACCACCACACGGCGCCGGACCAGTTCCCTGTGAAGAGTAGCACGCCGACAGCGAGGATGTTATAGTCGGCGACACCGTTGTAAGCGTTACTCAAGTCGATGCTGGAAATTGAGTTAGAGCCACCCATAGCGAAATAGGTGGTGTGGGCGAAGAGGAGGGTTGTCATCGCGAGGGTCGTGGCCGAGGGGCAGAAGGAGAGTCTCTGGTCTGAGAGAAGGGCGGTGAGGGCGGAGTGCTGGGCTTGGAGGAAGAGGTAGAGGGGGATGTTGGGGCCGCGGGTCTGGGTGATGAGGAAGAGGGTGAGGACCGGATGAAAGCGCTCAGGGAGAGTGACTTGGATGTGCACGGGTGAGCTTTTGGGGCGTGCGAAGATGGCGATGGCGGCAGAGAGGGCCAGTAAGACGAAGACCAAGCGAGCTTGGGCGACCAGGCTGAAGGGCTGGCTCCACTCGCGCAATTTTAGTGCCAGGCCTTGGACAAGTTCTGGGTCGTCGGCTTGCGTGAAGTTGAGCTTGAAGACTACACCAGAGACGAGCATTGAAGCTTCCAGGAACAAAGCGGCCTCGTGTTGGAGTATGCCTGCGAATGTTCGCCGATGCAGCTGCACTCCGTTGAGCATATATGTTCCGAGTATCAGAAGCCAAAGCTGCAGGTAGTGCTCGGGGAAGTAAGTGTGCACAATGTCCGGGTCTCCAGCGTGCTTTTGACCCGTTTGATTCCAGCGAAGTGTCAATCGATGCGTAATGAGTAGAACAACACTCGCTAGCGCAAGCTTGAGCTTGTTTTGGTGTTGCTGTGGACCGCACAAACGCGCCGTTACTAGGACCGTGATCCAAGCAGGGGTGATCCAGTACCAGAATTGCTGCTCTTCTTCGACGTAGCTGCTGGCAAACATCAATGCCCCGTATAGAAGACAGACGATCGTCAGGCAGACGCCACCTGTACTCGGAGTCCCAAGAATTGGCATCGATATCACAGCAAAGACAAGGGCCGTGGCAATAACAGCCATCCCGCTGACCATGAGTGGAATGTTGTACGAGCTCGATGTGTTGCTCATGGCTTCCTGGGCATGATTGAGGAATTGATAGAGCGTCTTCTCCGCGCAGTCATTTGAGTTCGAGGTCGAGTCCAGGCAATGGAGAGCTTTTGCCCATTCGAAGGCAAGCTCCTGCTCTTCAGTCGTTGATGATCTCTCCATGGTATCGGTTGTTGCCAGCATCGCCCGGTGAGACTCGACGTCTGCATTGAAAGCCTCTTGGCCGTATTTGCTGCTCACGATCTGAGCAATCTGCTCGGCGTTCTGAAGCAGCAGCTGGACCACTTTCTCCCGCGCCCAGAGGCCTGCCAGCTCGGGGATCATCACGCCGAGATTGTTCGTCGATATTGGTAGGCCCATGGAGCCCGCTAACGCCGGCACAATGTCGCTCTGTTCCAACTTGGTGTAGAAATGAAACTCGGTCCCGTCTTTTGGCAGCGTAGGGCATTCGTAATCGCGGCTTTTCTTCACGCTCCTCAACTTGGGACTCGCAAACAGCAGCGCCGGCTCCGTCTCACCGGGTCCACTGCCCCCGTGGTTTCCTCCCGCATTCATGCCATGGTCTCCAGCCAGGACCAATAATGTATTCGCCAAATGCTCTTGCGACTCCATGGCCTCAAATATCTCCTTCACAATGCTATCCATCTCCCGCTGCTTCGGCAACATATTCGGCCCCTGCGGCCCCGTCTTGTGTCCAATATGGTCCAGCCCCAGATAATGCAAGACCATCGCATTCCAGTCCGCCTTTGCAAGCTCCTCAGGCACATGGCGCGTCACATTGTTATCGACCTCGGTGAAATCCTGTTGAGCAAAAAAGTATGGATACTCAGCCTACATACACCTACCGACGCCAAACCAGGGCCAGTTCTACTGACCGAGACGAAGAAGGAGCTCGTGCCGTCGGCGCGGGCGAAGAAGTTGCCTGGGAACAGCTTGAGCCATGTGTCGTCGCCGTAGAAGACGAGACGGCCGCCGCGCGCGCGGATCTGCGCCAGCCAGGTGTCCTGCGCCGCGAGCGAGGAGCTGGTGTCGCTCTCGGCGAAGTTGAGGATGAGGTCGAGGAAGGAGGGGACGGAGCCAGTGGTAAGGGCTTTGACCCGGGGCATCGTGACGGTCGGGGGGGTCGCGTGACCGGTGAAGGGAATCGCGGCGCCGGTGCGGATGAGACTGCGGCCTGTATCAGCGTGCCATGCGCTGTAAGCCGGCCGGAGGTGCGTGATACCTCTGCGTGAAGTCCATTCCGGACTCGTGGCCGTAGACGAAGTCACTCCTCAGCGCGTCCACCACCATGAAGACCACACGATCGAACACCGCCTCTGATTGCGATGGCCGATATTTGGCTGATAACGGAGCATCCTCGAATGTCGCTAGACCCGGGAGGAAAGGCTTGTAAGGGAAGAAGCCCGCCGCGAAGACGAGCAGCGCAACGGGGACAAGAAGGTTCGCGAGTGCTAGAGCTACCATGCGAGCCTTGCCACCACGCATGATGGAACCGCAATGAAAGGGTCAATCGAAAACAAAGCGGTGCGTAACGAAGACAAACTGGAGTTAAGAGGAAAAACTACCTGTGAGGTGTATGGAGGCGTGAGGTGGAGGAAAGGCTGGGCAAGGATCACTCTACGATCCGTGCAACGCCGCCGCCCGACACTAAAGACAAATACAAGATGAAAAAGCACATTAATTTTGTGGGAGAAGTCGATTTGGTTTCTGCACTAGTAGCTACAGACATTGACAATCGCTGCCTCCCTTTTCTGGTTCTCAGTTTTCTCTGCGCCTCACTGCGCCTTCGCTCAGCATGTGAGTAGCTCGAGGTCCTCGGCTCTCATCCCGATAACAACAAAAGGAAAAGCACAAGTGGCCCTTGCGCGTCAGTCAGGCTCGAATGCTCAAAACAGTCTGCGAGGTGCAGAGTTGAGTGCAAGACGGGCACAAGGGAGAAAACGAACACGATCTCTGCCAGGATGAACACTGCTCAGGTCCTTGCAAAGTGGAACCGCAATGCTCTCGGGTGTCATCCTGGTCACTCCGTCACGCAACCGAGAGACCTGGATTGGACAAGCCATGTATGCTTAGTAGCGCCGAGGGAAGGCGTTGTGGCCCTGCGCGTTGCGAGCAGGGGCGTAAAGCATGCCGCTGTTTGGCTGAGTCGTGGCTCCGAAGCGCTGGAACGACTCCGGATGCATCACCCTAGGCACGGTCTGCCAGCTAGGCATGTGCCCGCCATGTCCGTTCGGGTACTGGTAGCCAGGAGAAGGAGCCTGCGAGACCTGCTGATAGTTGGGATTGGGAGCGTACACCGACGGCGCAACTGCCATCAGCCCGTGGCCGAAGCCGTGCGGGTAAGCAGCAGATCCGTACTGAGCCGTGTTTGGGGCGTAGAAGAGATCCTCCTGGATCTGAGCAGTGGTGCCGCGATCAAAGCGCGAGCGGCGACGATCACCCCCGGTTCCGTTGCGGCGGGAGGCGGGGGGAAACAGACCGATGGCACCTGCGTTGCCGCGAGAACGCGCGAATTTCATGAGATTGTTCGGCGGCGGAAAAGGCTGCTCCCTTCCGACCATGAAAGGCGCAGGCGTGTTGTCTACCGAGTACCACAGCTTGGGGATGGACTCCGGATTCTCCAGCATGATGGCCGAATTGCGAAACTTCTCAATCAGGCAGTCTTGGCCTTGCACCGTGGCGAAGCTGATTTGAGCGATACGCGGGCCCCTCTGGCCGTACGGGATGTTGGGCATCCAGGGACGTCCGCCAACGCAAGTGAGAAAATGCGCCACGTCGGTCGGAGAGAGCATGTTGACGAAGGCGTAACCGACGTTGGTGTTGTTTTCAAAGTCGATCCTGAGGTAAGAGAAGTCGAAGCGGCCGGGAACCCAGAGGTTGAGGATGTTGACCAGGTCACGAGAGGTCATTGCACTGGGGAGGTTGCGCAGCATGATGGTCGTACGAACCTCAAGTCCCCCCTCGATGCGTGGAATCACGACGGCCTGCGGAGTAATGGTCTCCGTGCAAAGTTGATATCCGGGGGGAGGCGGATAGGTCGTAATTGTGTACCCGCCCGTCGCAGGAGCCGTGGTCGGAGATCCATAGTTGGCGGCAGTGGAAGAGATATCCTTCTTTAGGCCTGAATTGACCGGCGCCTGTGTACCTGGAGCCGCACCACGAGAGTACTTGATGAGCTGCATGTCGGTCGGAACGGCGGTGGTGTTGCCGTCGGCGTCGACGCGCCACGCCGTGCGCCCAGTTGGGCTGTGGACCTTGTTGGCCGTCATGGACGTTTTGACCGGGGTACTCAATCCGCGTGTCAACGCCTCTACGCGACGGTTGACCGGCTTGAGGGCGCCATCGTGCATCTCTTCGATGACCATGGAGAAATCCTGTCTTCTTGTCAGTAGGGTCGCTCGGCGCAAGTATGGTCTGCAGCAACGTACCTCGAGCACCTTGGGGTTAGCGGGAGGCGTGGCCTTGAGAGCGTCTCTTGCGGCCTTGATCGAGAAGAATTCAACACGGTATTGGAAGTTGGCTCCAGCTGCGGGGATCTCAAGGAAGGCCAAGATGTTTCCGAACTTTGAAGCAGCCGTGACGACCTTTTCCTCGACTGCTCCGCTCCTCAGCTTGCCCACGTGTGCGTACACCTTGATGAGAACTTGACCGTCGTAGAGCGAACCGGGCTTCTGCTCCGCTCCGCTGAACGTGCCATGCTTCGGGCCAAAGAACTCTGCGTGGTCGATTTGAGCCACCGTCAAGCTTGCATCGGCCCTGTTCAGCTGGTCGACGGCGCTCGTCGTGTTCCGGGCGTCGTCAAACTTGAAATAAAGTGAAATGAAATCACTGCATTGCTGAATTCCATACGAGCTGCACGACACCATGTTCCAGCCCTCCTGCAAAACAGTTAGCTTTCGCGTCTGCGATAGTCTTCAGCGTAAGCAAGGGAAGACTCACCACTTCGTAGAGGTACTTGAGTGTCTTGTCGATATGCGTGATCGGTGCATTGGCAATCTTGAGGAAATGACCCTGGCCGGTGCGCGAGTCGGTCGTGAACGTGACACGCGAGGACGAAGGGCTGCGATCGTTGCCACGGGTGCCGATAGGCAGCTGAGCGTTGCTTGCGGTTGTGGTCGCAGCGCCGGACCCAGACACGATCAGCGGATACTGATGGTCGGCGACGCTGCCACGCGACAGCTCTGTGATGGCGGCTGAGTTGACGGGAACGAACTCGCGCGCTTCGACACTCAGCTGGTGCTTGTGACGGCCGTGGCCCTTGGTCCCTACGAAAGGGTCACCGTTGCTGCCCGTTGGGCGGCAGTCCTGCTGCGGACCCTGCCAGTCAGGCACGGTCGCACGCTGGGACGGCGCGAAGCCGCCCACGTCGCACCTGGGGCTGTGGACGGTCAGCTCTGATGAATACCAAGTCGATTGCCAAAGAGGGTGAACTTACGGGGCTCCGTTGCCGTCGTGTTCGTCCCCGTAGACCTGCTCATTGTTGAAGAACGCCATGGTGGACTGTTCAACAGGAAAACAGGATACGAGGTTGAATTGTAATGCTTTGCAAGATGAGGACGCAGCAGAGCGAAAAGGTGGTGAAGATGCTGTTCAAGGGAAGCGACCGAAGGATGGATGAAGAACGACACCTCTTGTGAGCGAGATGCGAGTGAGTAGATGGGGTCGAAGAGGGGAAAGAGGGAGAGCTCGAAAAATGCGGGCGCCGGGCTCGTCAATGTGACCCCCAACAACGCCAAGTCCATCGACCGACTGTTTGTGTTTCCAATCAGGAGGCGACGGAAAGCCCACGGCCTGCATATGGCCACGCCGCAGAAGCTTCTCCGACGACGGAGCCGTGGCGTCGAGTGAACGCGTCGAGGGACAGAACGCCCTGGCACATTTGATCTCCTTTCAGGTAGGGGGCAACATCCCATCTGTGGAGGTTCAAGAAGATGAAAGGTCTGCTTGCTTCTGCCGCTTTTCTCGAGTCTGTAAGATGTGTATAGCACCCGGAAACCATTGCAAAGAATTGAAGGGCCAAAATCTCGCCGGTTGATGCACAGCCAGAACTTCGCAATTTCCCTGGTCGAGTACCGGGCTTTTTTTTTGTTCCAGCACATGCGAGCTGATAGCGCTTTTCGAGAGCTACAAAACAATATCAAGGACGATAAAGGTGTATCATTCAGTGTGCACAAAGAAATCCCAATGCCATTGGGGAGTGCATTCCTTCCTCGAGACTCGGGCGTTCCGCTGCTGCGGATTCTGATATCGCGGCCAAGCATTGATCCCTGTTCGCGGAGCGTGCCGTAACTTAGATCTCGCTAAGCTTTTTTCCAAGCAAGGTGTGGCTGGTGTGTTGTGCCGGCCGATAATGGTTGGTTTCAAGCGCAATCATGTGACTTTCCGGATCTTCCCTGGACCAGGCCTTGGCGGCCACAGCTGTTGTGCCCGCGCATCGAGCTACATCGACTGAGGTAGGAGACACCTCAGCGTTCGATTTGCCGCACTTCGTCCCGCGCAAGTCCTGACCAATAGTGACTGAGTAGACGACAGATGCTTGTGTGGAAGGAGGAGGTAAGTGAAGAGATCCGAAGCAGGGTGTGTTCCGATTTGCTCGAGTCAGAAACGCAACGGAGGTGCTCAACGCTTCACCGCTGGCAAGGTCCGATGTGGAATTGCCGAAGAACTCCAGCAACTGTTCTAGAGTAGAGCTGATGTGATGCGCACAGGACCAATAGGAGGTATTGACGCCGCACAGAGCCTCTAGCTGTTTTCTGGCTTGAGCGACACGGAGACGGCGACCAGGCATCTGGCCCAGCCGGACCGCTTTCC
Organism: Saxispiralis lemnorum; assembly: GCA_034509035.1. Classification (NCBI taxonomy): domain Eukaryota; kingdom Fungi; phylum Ascomycota; class Dothideomycetes; order Mycosphaerellales; family Aeminiaceae; genus Saxispiralis; species Saxispiralis lemnorum. The sequence goes on from JAWXCT010000050.1 coordinate 18,875, forward strand.
ACGTCTGTCTTGATGCTTGCACCAAGCGTTCTCGAAAAGGAGCAATTGGGTCATTTTCTTGTCGACGAAGTGACCGGGCTACAGTTGTCAAGCCCCGAAGGCAAAGCGTGACAGCTTCTTTGAGTGCCCCTATCGAAGAAGCGTCGTAAGGATGAGGTAGCCTGCCTCCGTCAGCAACCTGGTCTTGCCACTCTCTCCCATATCTGGCCACCATCTCAAAGCTCAAGGTCATCGCGCCATCTTGCATCAGCCGAGCCTCTGTCTCGCGAAGACCAAGAACCTGAGAGTCACCGTCCAGAGATTACCGCAATCCCTGACTCCTGGCTGGGCACTCTTACTTCGCGCCCAAGTCGAGGCCACATACAGCACTTAGTTGAGGTCTTGCGCTCTCACGCTAGTATTTAGGTGCATTGTGCTTGCCTGGGTGAGAACACCCGCCGCCAAAATGCCTGGTCTTCTCACGGGCGACCCTTACGATGATCTCACCGGGGCAGTTCAGCAGGTTCGTCGTCCCCTCGCAAACGATGTTTTGCAAACTGCCAGGACCACTCCCCTGGAGACCCCCTAAGACGCAAGGGGGAGCAATGGTTGCAGCTGGCTGCTCGCGAAGCTAAGGCCCATGTGGCATCCATGGAGTTCACGTGGCATCAGATGATGTCACAAGCTCACGTGTGCATCGCGTACCCATCAAGCGATTGCTAATGTGCGACATTGTCAGATCATCCTCTCCTCCTCTGAATCCGATTATCTTGATCAACTGATTCCTCTTCTAAAAAATGCGCAAACTCAGACTCAGGTCGCCCCGTTAATCCAAGCTTTGAACCACGTTTCATCGGACCGGGAATCCGAGATAGAGCGAATATGCAACAGCAATCATCAAGAATTCATCACCAGCGTGAACCAACTGCAGTCTGTAAGGGAGGGGACCGTTAAACTCACCACCGAGATCATGGAGCTCAGCAAATCCATCGGCGCCAGTACCGAGAAGCTGGCAGAACAGAAAAAGTCCCTCGCGGATTCCAGAAGTGTGCGGCAGAATATTAACGATGCTACGCAAGCCTTGAAGGATTGTCTGGAGGTCCTGAGGCTCGCAAACCAAGTGCATGACCTGCTGGGCAAGAAGAATCACTATGCCGCTTTGAGAGCCCTCGACGAGCTCCAGAACGTGCATCTCAGAGAGGTCACAAGATACAAGATTGCGGAAATGATTGAGCGCTCTGTGCCTGCCACCCAGCGATTGATCGCCGAGGCAGTCATGACAGATCTCAATACCTGGCTATACCGCATCCGCGAGACATCGCAGTTCCTCGGCGAAGTGGCCTTTTATCACACTGAGATGCGCCGCAATCGCCAGAAAGAACGACAGGAATCGAATGCATGGCTTGGCACCTTCAGCTTGAACTCAGCCGCTGAGCTTGTCGCCGACGAAAAGGAAGAATTTGACGTGCTGAACAACGAGGAAGTTCAGGTCGACTTCTCACCGCTCTTTGAATGCCTGCATATCCACGACAATCTTGGAGAAACGGAGACATTCCGTGCCGATTATGCTGCCACGAGGCGACGACAGAAGGATTTGCTGATACCTCAAACACTTGATCTGCTGGACGAAGAAGGAAGCGGTCTATCCAGTCTCGTCGAGGGCATTGCTGGCTTTGCTATCGTCGAAAAGGCTACCATGGCCAAGACAGACAACTTCCGTGCGCAAGCAGACGTCGATGAGCTCTGGGACAGCATGTGCCAGTCGGCAGTCAGCCTCATTAGCTCATCCCTCCACAAGGTTGATAACGATGAGAAGCTCCTCAAAATCAGAGGGATTATCGCTCTGTTTATTCAGACTATGGATTCCTGGTCCTATCCTGTCAACAGCCTGGACAGTTTACTACTCACGCTTTTTGATAAATACAGTAGTTTGCTCAAAAAGCGCTTCAGCGACGACTTTCAAGAAATTGTGAGCACAGACGACTACATGCCGATGCAAATCAACAACAGTGAAGAGTACGCCAAGGTCGTCAGTGTCAGCTGGTACACGCCGCCGAACGGTCAAGAAGATCCAGAGCAGATTACTTATCCGACCCTTTTGCCCTTCTCACAGATGTATCCGTTGGTCTGCATCGACATTCGCAACTTTCTGAACCAAATTTATCTTTTCACGGACAGTCATTTCCGCCACATGTCCGTGATCGATCAGACTCTCAAAGACAGCCTCGATGAGCTGCTCGTACAAAAGGTCTGCACAAGCCTAGAGTACCGACTCAGCTCTGAGTACCCTGGTCAGATTGTACAGATCATCACCAACCTTGATCACTTCGAAAACGCGTGCAAAGACCTCGAGACTCTCTTGGTTGAGGCGCGAAGCAGCAGCAGCGCTGGCGGCCAAGTTACTCTGTCTGCCACCGCCGCTTTTCACGACGTGAAGAAGAAGGCCGAAAAGCGCATCTTCGCCCTTGTCAACAGCAAAATCGACGATCTCATCGATGCAGCCCAGGACTACGACTGGCACCTGGCCTCGGCGCCAGCCGAAGTTGCTGACTGGATGCAGGAACTCACTCAGTACCTCGCAACCACAATCTCTGCCGTTCTCCTCGGCCTTCCTCAAGACATCACCAAGCTTATTTACTTCGGCGCCCTCAAGCACATCAGCGACGGCCTGCTGGCCCTACCCCTCAGCCCTGATGTGCAGTCGATCAGCCCCCACAGCGCCGCGGCGTACAGCATGGACATCGGCCACCTCGTCGACTTTGTCTCCGGCTTGGAGTCGCGAGAGGCTCTGCTGGAGTCCCTGGACGAGCTGCGCCAGACGACGGACCTCATGGCACTCGCCGCCGAGGGCAAGGGGGAGGAGTTCTTCGACAGCAGCAAGTCCAGCCTGCGCTTCGGCAAGGTCGACAAGATTAAGGGTGCGGAGCTGCTGGAGAAGGTGCAGACGGGAAGTGCGGACCCAGCGCCCTCTCAGAGGCCTTTCGCGCCTCCTGGCGCTGAGCACGCGAAGAAAGGGAGTGTTGCGGGATTCACTGGTGGGTTAGGCGCGGGTTTTGAGAGGTTCAGGAACCGTGATCGCTCTTAGCAGGGGCGGTCTTCACGTGAACCGTGCTAAGCGCGGAAGACGCAGGCGGCGCAGTATCGAACACTATTCGTAGGGGATGGATTGGGTCATTGTAATACAACAGGTGTTCGAATACAACTAGTCCCCTTTCTTCCTACGCACCACTCATTGGTCTCCTTGCCCCGGACGCCTTGACGCCGTGCCATGCCTTGCCCGCCAATTCGTAGGCTACACCTCATTTCCGCCATTCCACTCAGACACTGCTTGCTATTGTACACATTGCTCTCCGGAACCTTGTTCCACTGCTTTTCTCTCTTCCACTTTCTTTTGCGCGTTCATGCGGCAAGAGGCGAGATCAACCTGCAACGCCGCCTTTGTCAGCATTCCCACCTCACGCCAGTCAGCTCTCGCGCACCCCAGAAATGTTGACTGACCGGATGAGTGAAGGCTTCGGGTTGCTGCGAGTGTAGCCCAGATAGAGGATCAGAGGGAGGTAACCGCTGGCCACTCGTCAGTCTCCTCCTCTCAAACAATCTTTCCGCGCAAGAGGGCATACTAGTGCACCGCGATGCGCGAGAAGTCGACCACGCGCGTGATGCGCTCCTGGAGATCTCGTTAGCTTCCCGACTTCGTGGATCGATTGGTGCATCGAGAAGGGAGTACCTTCGTCTCCTCGGAAAACTGAAGCCACGCCATTTTCTGATCTAGTATTTGTCGGGATGGGTGGGACAAGGGGCGTGTGGCGACGAGAAGTGATGTTGGTCGTGAAGGGTTGGAGAAGAGAACTCTCCTTCGCGGCAGCAACAACGGCGCAAAACCGCAAGCCCGAGTTGAGATGGTCCGTGCGCAACTTCATAGATGCCGCGGCTAGCTTCCCCGTTGGGAAGGAGAATCAACGACGAGTGAATGCTGCAGACGCTCACTGGTCCTTAACAGCTGGACATACCGTGCTCTGGACGGTTTGCGATCATGATATGACATTATTACAAGCTCGCTGCTCGGTCTAGCGCGATACGAAACACTCATGGCCGGCAAGCGCCTTCTCGACGCCGCCAAAGTCCTCAATGTCGGCCGTTCGGTTGTGAAGCAGCATATCAACATACGCCAGCAACAATGGGACATCTATACGCAGAATTCAACATTGGCGAGGGCAGTGAAGAATCAGACGGATAGGGTGACTGTCACGGCCGGAGCAGCGTGGGAACTGGCGCGTCGGTTCAACGAGACCGGCCCAGCATGGAAAGACGGAAGTTCTGGAACTGAAAGTGCGGCTCAGAGAGGCCACCGGGCTGGCAAGCAAAGGGACGAGGCCTGGTATAATGGTGCGAAGGCGCACACGAAGGCCGAATCCACGGCCCAGCAAAGCGCTGCTGCGAATAGAGAGCAGGACGATCTGTCCTCCCTTCGCAAGCGCGAGCTGCAACGAGAGTCAGAAGGTCAGATTCCTTCGGCAACAGCAAATGCGCAGTCTTCTGTCCAGCGAACGCAAGGTCAAGACACTTTCAACGAACGTCCCGAATCTGTCTCGCCGGAGCTCTCCTCTCTCCCTCGATCGAAGTTGCCTAAGCACGCCGGAGAGGGGCAGGAGAGCGACGAGCATGTTAAGGACAAGAGCATTGACCAGGATGTCTTTTACAAGTCGTCTACTGAGGTGGGGGGTGTGGAGAAGGAGCTACCGGAGGGCGCGAACCTTGAGGGTGCGTTCATGAACCCACGTGTGTCGCGCATGATGGGCAAGTCGGCGCCGGATATGAAGAATCCCTATGCTGGACGGCAGAAGCTTCCGCCTAAGCCGCTACCGGAGATGGTAGCGGCTGAGGAGCAGCGCAAGACTCAACAAGGGGAAACGCAAGCCCCGGCAGTGGACAAGGCAGGGGATGATGCGGAGACGCAGAACCTCGCAGCATCGATCGCGCAGGACGCTGAAGTGGGTCAAAGCGAGGTTATCGAAGGGGAGAGCATGTGCTAACGTGCACCAGGCTAAGGCGCAACCTCTTACAGACGTCCAGGCTCCCGCCAAATCGTACGAAATGCGCGAATCGCGCGTGCCGTCTTCACGCTTTGGTCGTCTTTGGCAGTACAGCGGGCTCGCGACTAGTATGGCGTTCGGCGCTGTAGGTGAAGGCTTCCGGCGCGTCACCGGTGGGCAGTCAGAGGGCAGCGTTATGCTGAGCGAAGGCAATATTGAAAAGCTTGTTGCTAAGCTCAGTCGCATGCGCGGTGCTGCGCTGAAGCTTGGGCAGATCATGAGCTTTCAAGGTAGGTGCTACGCGATTCTCGCTTCTGCTTCATATCCGTGTCTGTTCGTCATTGCTTCAAACACGCTTCTCCATATATCCACAGCCCCCTTTCGTGTGCGCCTGTACTGACTCTGATGGAAGACTCAAAGTTGCTTCCGCCCACAATCAACACCGTCCTGCAGCGTGTGCAAGACAGCGCAGATTACATGCCACCTTCACAACGTGACAAAGTGCTTTTACAGAATCTTGGCCAAAACTGGCGAGACTTGTTCGCCGATTTCGAAGAGAAGCCATTTGCAGCTGCTTCGATCGGTCAAGTTCACAGAGGCACACTTGCTTCAAACGGCAAGAAGGTCGCAATCAAAGTGCAATATCCCGGCGTGCGGAACAGTATCGACTCTGACCTGAACAACCTCTCGCTGCTGCTCACAGCCAGCAGACTGCTGCCCAAGGGCCTCTTCCTGGACAGAACCATTGACAACGCCAGAGTCGAGTTAGCCTGGGAATGCGACTACGAGCGCGAAGCCCAGGCCTGCATCCGCTTCAGCGAGCTGCTCAGAGACGAAAGCACGACCTTTAAAGTCCCTGAAGTCTACACGGAAGCCTGCGGCCGCGACGTCCTGACCGCCGAGTTCCTGACCGGCACCGCTGTCACCAAGATGACGGACCTCACCCAAGCCGATCGCGACTGGGTCGGCACCCAAATCCTCCGCCTCTGTCTACGCGAATTGATGGAATGGCGCTTCATGCAAACTGACCCCAACTGGACCAACTTCCTCTACAATCGCAGCAGCCAAAAGCTCGAGCTCCTCGACTTCGGCGCCAGCCGCGAGTTCCCGAACAAATTCGTCGAGCCCTACGTCGCCCTGCTGATCGCAGCCTCCAAGGGCGACCGCGAAGCCTGCAAGGACCTCTCCATTCAGCTCGGCTATCTCACTGGCAAAGAAAGTCAGCAGATGTTCGCAGCGCATGTTGATTCCATTCTCACGCTCGCGGAGCCATTTGTGCAAACGGCGCCGGAGGTGTACGATTTCGAGGGGCAGACGATTACGGAACGTGTGAAGGCGAACATTGGGCTGATGCTGCGCGAGCGCATGGCGCCGCCGCCGGAGGAGACGTATTCGCTGCATCGGAAGTTGAGTGGGGCGTTTTTGCTCTGTGCGAGGTTGAGGAGTCGGGTCAGGGCAAGAGATATGTTTCAAGATGCGGTCGAGGTGTGGGAGGGGAGGTCGGGCAAGATTGAAGTCGGCAAGTGAGCGAAAGCTGAGGATGACGAAGACTTGCTGTGTGGCTCTTTGCCGGCCCGTCGATATCAAGATCTGGATCCACAGAATTTTGCCCCCGGCACAGATGCGTTGACCGCGCCAAAGAAGCTCTCTGAGCCGTCGTTGCGGCGACAGGTGAGATTTGGTGGTCAAGGGCGACCGAGAAATCTTTCATAAAATGAGACTGAGAGCGCGGCACTTCCGGCGAAAGCCATGCTTGCATGTCGTCTCGCCGGGGGAGACAAGGTAGGACTGCCTCAGGGCAAGGGTCGGGTTGCGGGAATGCGAAATTTTCCCAATCGATTGGCATAAGAGATGTGGTCGCCCCTCCCGACGCATGTACAATAGTTATACAGCAAGAGCCATAGAGCACGCTCAACATTATACCAAACACGCGTCGCATCAACCCATGAACCTCGTCAAATATTGACAAACCTATCTCCCTGCCCCCCTGAAACAACCAACCCCTCAAAACAACACCCCCTTCGTCGAGGGCACCTCCCCCTCCCTCCCCGCCACCGGCGTACACGCCATACGCAACGCCACAGCCAGCGCCTTGAACGCGCTCTCAGCCCGGTGGTGATCATTATCCCCGCGCAAGCAGTCAATGTGCATCGTCACGCCCGCCCCCTGCGCGAAGGACTGCAGGCAGTGCGGCAGCATCTCGCAGCTCAGGTCGCCGATCTTCTCACGCGTGGTACCCAAGTTGATGACGCTAAAGGGGCGGTTGGAGAAGTCGATCACAGCGCGCGAGAGCGCTTCGTCTAGCGGGCAGTAGGCGTAGCCGAAGCGTGCGAGGCCGCTGGTGGTTGAGAGGGCGGACTTGAAGGCCTGGTAAGGGTGGTGTCAGCGCTTGTGCTTGGGACTGTCCTTGAGGCTCCTGTGCCGGGCTCTACGTACCTGTCCTAGCGCAATGAAGGTGTCCTCTGAGGTGTGGTGGTCATCAATGTGCAAGTCTCCTCTTGTGCGCAGGCGCAGACTCCAGCCGCCGTGCTTCGCGAGCGCGTGCAGCATGTGGTCCAGAAATCCAATGCCCGTGTCGATGCTGATCTGCTGCGACTTGGAGGATTGCGCCGCATGGTCTTTGGCCTCTCCTGACGCATTGGCGCCTTCAACCGCGGGCAGCACGCCGCCGTCGAGGTTAAGCGACAGCTGGATTTTGGTCTCATTCGTGTCGCGGTTCAGTGTCGCGCTGCGCACGCGCGGCGGGGCGGACATGGTGGGAATGGAGGCGCGCGGAGGTTGTCTTGTTTGGTGGAGCTGTGATGTATCTCTTTTCTATTGCTGCTGCGAGTCTTGTCGTTTTATCGTGGTCCAACAATGGGTCAGGAGGGAAATATTCACTGTCGCGCATAACAAAAATGTACAGACCGACTCACCCCACCATGACCCAATGGCGTCACCCAAGCATCCCACAAGCGGCATCACCGCGGAGGGGGGCCGCAAGGAGTCGAACTCTCTTCACTTCCTTGTGCGCTACGGAGACACTGCCAGTCTAGACCAGCCGCTCCCGCTTTGCCTCAAAATGCCCTCTCATGCCACTATGAAGCAAACCTGACGATATCATGGCCCATCATCCGCGCCCACCTCCCCCGCCGCCAATATGACAGCCTCCAACCACTCCCGCACCGCGACGGCAACCTCAACCTCGTCCAGCTCTCTTCTCCAAGACGTTCCCGGTGCCTTCCCTTCCTCCGTCCCTACCGACCCCGACGACGACGCCTCCGCCGCCGCCGCGGCCCTGGAGTCTACGCCTGCGACCCTTTCGCAGGCAGTCCACGCCCGCCGCGCCGAGTACGTGCGCCCCAAGCGCCTGCGCATCAAGACCGGCACCTGGAACGTCGCGGCCTACAAGGGCACGGAGAAGGATGTCGGCGCGTGGTTCGTGCGTGGGCAGGGGGTGACGGAGGCGGTTGCGGATCTGAGTCTGAATGACGAGGGTCGTGGTGGGGAGGGGAGGCCGAGTCTGGAGAAGCGCGAGGATGTCGCGACGCAGGAGGAGCGGTTTAGGAGGAAGCGGGATACGTTCCCACGTGGAGATCCGGGGCATGTGGCGGGGAATGAGGATGTGGGGTTGTATGTGCTAGGGTTGCAAGAGGTGGTGGATATCACTTCGGCGAGCGAGGCGTTGAAGCCGTATACGGACCCTGGGGCGGCGAACAGATGGAAGGAGGCGATGGAGGAGGCGCTGCCGTTGGGGTATCGGCTGGTGGCTGAGCAGCAGTTGATTGGATTGTTGTTGTTGATCTATGCGCGGTCGGATGTTGCGTCGGAGGTGCGAGGGATTAGTACGACGAGTGTAGGTACAGGATTGATGGGGTATATGGGGAACAAGGGGGCGGTGACGGCCAGGCTGGTGCTGGGAGATACGACGAGGCTGGTCTTCATTAATAGCCATTTGGGTGCTGGCTCGGGAAAGACTGCGCTCGATCGACGGAATTGGGATGCTGAGCAAATTGTGCAGCGGACGAGGTTCGAGCCTATCCAAGATGCGATGGATCTTGCACAGAGCACGGGCGAGCAGATTGGTGAGGAAGACTTCGCATTTTGGATGGGCGACCTGAACTACAGGATTGAAGGTGTACCCGGCGAAGACGTGCGGCGACTGCTCATGCTACACACGAAAAATGAGTACGATTCTAGTCGGCAGTCGGAGCAAAAGATTGATGAGCAGTTGAACGACGCGAGAGAGCGAGCTGCGAGCAGACGAAGCAGTGAGTCCAACGACTCGAGTAGCTCGTCCTCTTCCTCGGCTCCTACGCAAGCCAGCACAGATGTTACTGCTCCGACCAGCCTTATGGATGAAGCGGAGGCGAGTGAAGACCCAACGTCACTACAGACCACACTTGCATGTCTGTTGCCCCATGATGAGCTGCACCAACAGATGAAGAAGCGCAAAGCTTTCCACGACGGTTGGAAAGAAGGCTCCATCAACTTTCTGCCCACATACAAATATGATGCAGGCACTGTTGGTGTGTTTGACTCGAGCGAGAAGAAGCGAGGGCCAAGCTGGTGCGATCGAATTGTGTACCGCACGAGGCGAGGGAGGCTGGCTTATGAAGCAAAGGTGCGTGAGGAGGAAAACGCAAAAAAGAGAGACGAGGAGATGAAGGCCAGTGGGACGGCAGAAGCCGCGCAGGATGAGGAAATTCTTTACGATTACGACCCCGACCAGGATGGCGATAACCCGGACGATGAGTATGATGAAACGAATGATTGCGATGATGGCAACGATGGAACCGTCGTGACCAAGGATGGGTTCGAGGACGAGATAGAACTCGAGTACTACACTGCGCATCAACGGGTACTCTCGAGCGATCACAAGCCCCTCGCTGCATCTTTCATGCTTAAGTACGACGCGATTGTTCCGGAGCTGAAGGCCAAGGTCCATGCCGAAGTTGCCAAAACCCTCGACAAAGCGGAGAATGAGGGCAGACCCAACGTCACGGTGGTCGTAGACCAGCACAACACAACCCAGTCAGAACAGCACTCGGACGGATCCGAGAACTTCGAGGGGTTGTGGTTTGGCGATGTGCGGTGGGCGCAGTCAAAGCATCGGTCGATCACCATTGCCAATACCGGCCGAGTACAGGCGAGCTTCACTTTTATCGAACGGCCAGTCGGTCCTGGTCAAGCACCGGGAGTGGCACCCGTCTGGATGAATCTGCGTCTGAACGGAGCCAGCCTCGCCAGCTCCACTACCACCACACCTCCTGTTACTGTGGCGCCCGGCGACACCGCCTCCGTCGAACTCTCCATCCGTATCAAAGAGATGCGGCTCGTCAAAGCACTTAATGAAGGCGTCAAGACTCTCGATGACATCCTTGTCCTGCGCGTCGAAGGCGGCCGTGATCACTTCATCCCCGTGCGCGGCCGCTGGCTGGACACCAGTCTAGGCCGTTCCATCTCGCGCCTGGTGCGCATCCCCGAGGGCGGCATCCGTAAGCTGCAGAATCAGCGCCCCGACTCCAGCAAAGGGTCGCCGAGCGTCAGCCGCGGCGGCTCGCGTCCAACATCCGGCAACTTTGGGGCTGGCGTGGCGGCGGCGGAAGATGGACCAGTACGTCACAGCGCCCCTCTCGCGCTCTTCTATCTGACCGAGGCGGTAGAAGATCTCGCAGTCCGCGTCGTGGCCGAATGGGACATGACAGCGCCAAACCACTCGAACGACTCTAATGACCCCTCCACCACCGACTCAACCCCACCAGAAGCGCCTTGGACGCACCACCCCGCCTGGCCCTTCGACCCGACCACCTGGCCCGACCCCAACGACCCCGCCTTCAACGACACCCTCAGCGCCGCCTGCAACGCCCTGGACACCGGCTCCCCCCTCGAACCCAGCCTCCCGCCTTCCCTCTCCCGACTCGACCGCCTCTACACCCTCTCCTCCCTCCTGCTGGCCTTCGTCCAAGCCCTCCCCGACGGCCCCATCAGTGCCACCGCCTGGCCCCGGATCTCCGCCTACCTAAGCGACGTCGAGAAGGCCGCAAAACCTCGCCGCCCCACGGGCGAGGAGACGCGCACGGCAATCCAGGAAATCCTCGCCGCGGAGCCCGCGTGCAGCATCTCCTTCGTGCTGCTGACGGCGATGCTGGACCGGATCGTGGCCGAGGTGGGCGGGGCGGTGAATGCGGCGGAGCCGGCGCCGCCGACGAGTCCCGGGAAGAGGCCAGCGGCGGCGTTGAGGAGGATGACGGGGGGGATAGGGAGG
>JAWXCT010000051.1:4918-18610 GCA_034509035.1 Saxispiralis lemnorum
GTGGGAAGGGAGCCGTAGTGGGTTGTGAGATTTCAATTTCTTGCTTGTTCCGGGGTAGTGGTTGGGTGGTGGTTGTTGTAAGAGGTTGGAGGCGTGAGGGAGGGAGGGGGATGGGGACTAAGGGAGAATGTAGGCGAGACGTTCGGGCGGAGGGAGACGTGTGTTGGCGTGCCAGATCAAGACAGCCGGGGAGGATGTCGTTCTCGACGAACGGTGGTGCGTAGGACAGAGTCGTTAAGTGGCGTTCTGTAGCTCTCATCAGTGGGCCTGTTCCTGTACATAGTCAGCAATCTCAAGTCCCATCTCCAAAAAACCATCGGCCCTACAGCACCCAAGACGAAGAAACCATGACACCACGAAAGTACAGGACCGAACATGCATTTTCTCTCGCTACCTGATGCTATCGCACCCCATCAACAACCGAAATTTGAGCCCAGTCGATCCGGGCCAACGCAGCAAAAACCACGCAGCTCTCTCCATCTTTTCCCCACCATCTTTCTCCCGCCAATTCGTTGTCATTGGGGGGGATTCTCATCATCTCCAAAAAAAAAAAAGAACACAAAAGCAAAGCACGCACGCATCAACCCATCCTCTTTTCAACCTCATCTCACCATCACCCCCAAAACCATTATTCTCGTCAAAAAAGCCAAAACGCACTGAAGAAAAGAAAGAAAGAAGCAGACTGCAGCAGCCAAGACCCTCAGGTCCAAGCGCAAGGCCAGAGAGCGCAAATCGCCGCAGCGCCAGCCAGGCACAGCCGCCGAACACAGGACGCACGCGTGTGGCCTAGATGAACCACATGGTGTTTTGGATGCCGCCCTGGGGCTGCATGGGGAGCAGCGGATCGGCCTCCGGCGGAGGCTTGTTGGAAGACGACGTGGTCTCCTTGTTGGGGGGACGAGAGCCTGAGCGCGCCTGAGAGCCCGACTGTGAGCCGGAGCGCTGAGGAGGGCCGGGCTGAGGGACCGGCGGGTTGCCGTCGCTGCTGCCGCCCCACTTGGGGTCGTGGGGCCCAGCACGGCCGGAAGCGATGTGGGCGTAGTAGATGGCCGGGTGCTGGGAGACGGGCGTGGTGGCGCGCACATACTGGTAGCATTGCTCATAGATGAGCGTCTGCAGCTCCTCGTTGCCCATCTTGGCTTCGTTGAGGAGCACGTGGTAGTGCATCGGACGAGCAGTGCCCTTGATCGCAGCGTGCGAGTTGAGGTAGAAGTCGTTCTCGAAGGGGTGAGTAACGCCAGATTCGACGAGGGTGCCGGGGAGAGGGTTGCCGTTCCTATCGCCGCCCTTCTGCGGGAAAAAGCGGACGTTGTGACGCTTCGAGCCGATCACAACGATGAACTGCATGTTGGCAGCCGCGGTTGCGTTGGCGGAGCGGATGAGGTTCTTCATGTCCTGAACCTCCTGCTGCAGCACGTGCGAGTACTGGCCCTCGGAGACACCGTCGCGGAAATAGAAGAGGCGCTGAGGGAATTGACCGTTGCCGATGTTTTGAATCCAATACTGAAGCATGGGCTTCATGAGCTTGGTGATGTTCTCGGTCGTGATCATCTCCACGCGGTAGCCATTGGTCTCGCAGTTGGCCGCGTAGCGGATGCCGAGCTTGTCAATCGACATCGTCAGAGCAGCCATGGAGGGCGTGAGAGCTCCGGGAGAAGCGTGTGACACGTCAGCGCCGAATATGGCCGTAGGTACCGAGAACATGCCTGTCGGGCCGCCAGAGCGAGGACCGATTGCGCGAGCAGTCGCACCGCCCAGCTTCGCGTTGAACTTCATGCAAACGTTCGAGATGTACTGCGGGGAGCCCTTCTGGACGTGCGCATATTGCATGCACTGAGAGACCACGCCGTAACGGCACTCAGCGGAGCGCTTAATGCGGCCGTAGGCCACCGAGTCTTTGTCTGGGAGGATGAAGACGAGCATTTGCGGACGCGACTGCGTCTGGTTGCCGGCAGCGTTCCAAGCCGAGGTCACCCAAGAAGCGACGTCGTCAGTCTGCGAGACCAGCATTTGCGGTTGGTTGTTCTCAACGCGACCGCCGTGGCCCTTGTAGACGTTGACGAAGTTCTTGACAAAGTTTTCGACAACAGTGCGGTCAGGCTTGCCGCCACGACGACCGGGGATCACGCAGATAGACCAACTCTTCAAAGGCACTGAGTTTGGGGCGAGGAACTTCTTGCCACGTAGGTCCCAACGACCAGAGGTACCAGGCTTGGCGTCCCCGCCGTTGAACTGCACCTTGGGCGCAGTGATGAGGCGCGCAGGAGTCTGCTTCATCCTGGGCTGGATCTTCAGCCCGAAGGTGCGCAGGACCGGGTCGTTCGGCCAGTCCAGCATCCTCAAGCCCTGTTCGATGGCCTGCCAGCGCTGCGGCGGGTAAGTGACAGCGAACTTGATCATGTTGGAAGTCTGGCGCTCGTCCATCTTGAAGGGGTAGCGTTGGTTACCCTTGACCTTCAGAACTTCCATAGGGAGAACGGTGTTCTTCCCCTTGGTCATCTTCGCCAGAGGGAGGTCGGGGTGCTGAAGACGAATCTGGTATTGGTCCGCAAAGAAGTCGTAGATCGAGGTCATCTTGCCCTCGCGCTCAAAGGTGAAGCTGCGGGCGGATTGGTAGACAAATCTGTCGATGACATATTCATCTTGGCTGCCGCCGCGGTGAGAAGCGATGACGCGGATTTTGCGCAGGCGCCTCATTGCTTGCCCAGCGGCGGACTTCTCGCCACCACGCTGCAGCGACGCGACAAGATCGTTCATGTCACGCTTCCCGGTCAGTTGCAGAGCAGCGTTTGACAAGGTCCCCTCGGACCAGAAGGTGCCGTTGGCGACGTCCACAATGACAGACAGACGAGCCTTGCCGGGCGCACCACCGTGCACGATGCGCATCGACTGATACACACCCTTGAAGGCCTCGATGCCTCCACCAAGAGGAGTGCGGGCCTCGCCACGACGGAAGAAGGAACGCTTGATCTGCGTATAGTGTTGCGACGGCCACTCGCGGAGAAGGTGGTCGAGAAAGTTGATCGATTCTAGGCAAGAGTTGTCGAAGGAGCACTTGCCCTCGAGGTATGCGTGCAGCGTGTCAATGCGCACGCGGTTGGTTTGCTTGATGACAACCCGGTGGACGTTGCTTGGGGGCGCCTTCTCGCCCGGCTTCGCCACCCGTGGGGCCTTGCTCTTCTCCTTGTCGAGATCGACAGAGATACGCTTCTCCCCGTCGAGGAGCTTGAGCGACCACGCCAACTTGTTCCCTGCAGCAATTCAGCGAAGGAAGAACAAGTTAATGACCGAAGGGCTATGCCTACCGTCGTAGATGAAACCAGGACCGAGCTCATTGAGCACAGTCTTGGACTGCCAAACACTCAGGTTCAGGCCACGCTTCTCTTGACCGTTGCCAATCGTGACATCGAATTGATAGATGTTGGCCGTAGGAAGAGCCTCCACGTCGAAAGCATTGAGACCGACTGAAGTCTCTGTGCCAAGCTTCGAGGGAGCAGGGCGAGCGGGCATGTCGCCAGCGGTGTCGAGGCCACGGACCTGAACAACTGTCAGCATGCTGAGTGTAAGTGAAGGTCGTTGAAGCACGTACTGTGTTCCACCCAGCCATTCCGAGATCGAAGTTCTTGGGTGTGATGGCCGCAGGCTTACCCCCGGTGGGGTCGCGCCCAGCAGGGTCCGGGTCCCGATTGCCATCGAAGCCACCGGCGGCATTGCCAGAAGCAGAGGGAGACGAAGACTGAACCGATTCGGTCGGCTGCCCAGTGGACGATGGTGCACCGGTCGAGCCATTATCGGCACGGCCCTTGGCCTGCTTTTTAGCGCGGGCTTTGCCTGCACCAGCCATGTTCGAGAAGGTTGTGATTTCTGAAGGAAGGTGTCAGTCGAGCTGACTTTGAAGATTGAAAGGAGAGCAAGCTTCGAAGCTTGTCGTGATGGTACTGACGAGGTTAGGTTGTGGTTGGTGGTGAGACTCGAAAGCTGTTTGGGTCAATATTAGTGAGGTGGCCCTTGGAAATGAGAAGATGATGAAGGGGGTTTCGATAACTCTGCACCGCCGAGAGTGCAGATTAGAGATGAGAGATGCTAGGTAGAGGGTGGAGGACCTACCAGTCGAGGCGAATTCGGCCTCTCGAGGGTTGTTGCTCGTCGAACGAGCTGGGTGACTTTTGCTAGTCACGAAGTGAGTGTGATGGACAAAAAGTGTCAACTGGTGCTACTACTAGTGATTGTTGGTGGGGAGGGGGGGAGATGGGAGGTGGAAAGTGCAGTGTAAGCTGGAGGATTTGTCGGGAAAGAGCAGGGCCTTTTTGTGCTCAAGGCCGTGGCCAGTGCGCAAGCCAGCTGACGAGGCGCTAACGCGGCTCTTGATCACGTTGGTGCAGTAACGCCTTGGCTTGTGTGAGTTTGAAGGCAGGAGTGAGGAAGGAAGGGGCCTGTGCGGGGGGGTCTAGGTTGAGTATGGGGACGCTCATAAGCGATTGCGAACGCAGCTGACATACCTCGTGCACGGGAATTGGTCGAGTATGCTCGTGACGCTCTGCGCTATATCCTCTGACAGGTGATAGTGTTGATCCGGGGGCGTTGCGATCAATGGATGGTGGGGAGGGAAATGAATTCGGTGCAGAGCGCCCGTTTGGGGCGGGACTGAGGGGTGCGCAAGGCGGATCGGGATGCCGGCGGTGCCGCGGATAAGCAAATTCAGACTGAAGGAATTTTTCACCTTGGGATAAAGCAGCAGGTGATGCTCAGGAGCCGGGGAGAGTAGTATAGTGAGGCAGGAAGAGACCATGGGTAATGGTGACCAGAGGAGGTGAGGTTGTTGACAGCGGGTGGAGGACGGAATATAAGCGCTAAGGCGACGGCAGTTGCCCTGTAGTAAAGTGGGTTACCTCGGAGATAGGCCAATGACAACGGCCAGCTATACGCGGGCGCGCCAATTTCGCTGTGAGAGCAGTCGCGACCTACGCTGGGAACGGCGAGATGCATGATGCACAGGATGCGCAATGATGCGAGATGATGCGCGCCCGCGCCCGCCTACGATTGAGTGTGCGGAATCACGTCTGCCCAATCTGTTGTCTTGAGTATCTTAGCCCTAGACAGGCACACAACTTCAAATTTGGGTTATGCACTTCCTTTGCTCCAGATCTTTTTTTGTCGCCTTTAGCTACGCCGAACGTCACCACCTATACCGGAGCGGAACCTGTCGTGGTGAGGTTAGTTGCGATTCACGGCAACAGATCGCCACATTTTCAGTCGACCTCCAAGCATCAATTGGCCCTAACCGCGGGGATCTAGACGGATCCGCATGCTCCAATAACGGCACCAGTCCTCTTCCGCAAGCACGAACCTAGAAGAATCGCGAGAAGGGGTAAATGGCACCGAGCTCCGCAGGCCAATGCAACGACTGCCACGGTTCCTTGGAGGCATCCTAAAGAGCTGGGACAGAGTAGCCTTACACTTCTCGAAGATATGTCTTGGTGGTACTCCGGCTCTGAAAAGCATCGACATAGGCAGTCCTAGCAGAGGGCGGAGGGAGTTGCTGTGCAATAGCTGCTGCGCAACTAGAGCTGCCAGTCGCTTGCGTTGCGCTGGACAGCAGCAACAGAGCCGACCTTCGGATGATGGAGCTAACTTGAAGCCACCGCGGCACCACATCGAAGTTCTCTTCAAAATAATATCCGCCATTGATGGGCCTTTCCAACCTCTGGCATTGCTCAGACCAGGCTCCTCGCACTCGTCCAGGCCCATTAAAAATCCCTAATTGGAGATAGGCAGACACAATGCCAGCTGCCAGCTAGAAATCAAGAAGCGATGTCAATATAGAGCAGGTTAGATCTTCTCAAGGGCCCAATGCTCCGGGACTGGTCAGCCAATCATTGCAAGACCTCTGTCTGGAATCTAAAATCGTCTCGTACCCGAAACGCCTTGCCAGCGTGTCACAAGAACTTGCCCTGCGATAATTGGCTGGTATGCGGGCACAAGATGTACTTTGTGACCTGTTGCAAGGCGTTGCGGAGTCCACGCACCAAAAAGGTGCTCATATTGGTCGTTGCAATGTTGCTGGACATAGTAGCAATTTCGGCCCACTCGGCAGCACCCATGAATTTTCCAAGGCCAAGAGCGTAACTTATGATGCCACTCGACGCACCTGCTTCTGTGCATTTCGCTGTGGTACCTTTCAGAAAGCATCTGAAAGGCAACAGATTGTTTGTTCGCATTTTTTAAGGCCTCAAGGGACCACGGCGACCCAACAAATGTCTTCGCTCCCGCACTTTGAATTTCCTAGCGAAGCAGCGCGTTCGACTAACTCTCTCCTCGGAACGAGAGGGGCGCGAGATTGTATTTTGGAGTCGTCCTATGTGCAAAAGAGAAGGCCAGATTTCCTTTCCGACGCACGAACAAGAGCTCCGCAGACATTCGAGGGGCATTGTTTTCTGACAACAAACTCTTTGAGAGAATGCCGCTTCACCAGCCAATCTTGGGTCATATGCACACGGAGCCTCAAGACGATCAGGCTACACTTGTCAAGTGGTTTTGCGCCGGGCTTTGAGGACGGGCCAGAAGGACCCGACCAGCCAAACCGCTTGATGCAACTTGTGACCCACGGTAGAACTTCCGCACTCCGACCGCAACGACATCGTGTTGATCGGACAGCTGTTGAAGTTGTCCAATTGTCATGGAGAACGACCCGCCGGGATGACTGGCAGCGTCAGAGGGGCCAGACCAAAAGGCGCACCCTAGACTATGAGGCAGTACACCAGTTTGCTGGTATTCTGTCTCCTCTCGAAGCGTTTTGGGCGGTGATACCTCTCCTGGACAACTTAATACAATGGAGACTTGACATCGTTAACAGTCGCCATATATTCCGAGCCAAAGCTTAGCAATTGACGGCACAAAGGGCCAGTAGCCACCTTTTCCAGTATAAGGTCGACGGGTCCTGGTTCCCCTCTCCAGTGCCGCAGGGTGGCATGTGGCCGCGTTGTTTTTTCAGTCTGAAAAGTACCCTTGCAGCCTTGGAGATCTGGTTCGGAAGACGCCCTGAGTCTTGGGCCGAATTGAAGGGTATCTAGAGGTCTCTGCTCCTGTGGGGTCGGTGCCATCCATCCGGAGGACTCCCAGGCAAACTGGTCCACTTCGCTGAGCAAAAGATTGGGAACAACTCTCTTGCCCGGCTGTGTCCATCATCGACGCCAGAACCCTCGTCGCGCACTTGAAAGCGTCGACGGAAGTACGTGTCTCCTCGACTGGGCCAATTGAGATGATTATTCGGTGGCGTTCTTCTTTCACATCATATCGGGATCCTGTCGGCCCGTTGGCCTCGACGTCTTGTTCTCTCAGCCCTGTCCTCGGTTGTCGATTGACTCGCGCGCAGCAAGAGCGTCTCGCAGCTTGCATGCCCAGTGCCGTCCGAGTGATTGCGTCCAAGTCGTTCGGGGCGCTGAGTGACGAGCAAGGCTGCTAGACTGCCACACCCACAGTACTATTGCCAACCCGCCTCTGACCAACGGCGGACGATGGAGTCTGACCCTCATCCAGACTCCTATTGAGCATCACGGTCGCAAACCCCCGTCCTGTCGTGTAGGCGGACCTTTGTACTCAAGCTCCAGTGACTGCTGCGTCCTCGGCGCGCAGCAAGTCGTGCTCGCAGCACGAACACCCAGTGCCAGCCGAGTCCTCATAGGGACCGTCGAGCAAGACTGCTAGAGTTGCGATCTCCACGGCGCTGGCGTGCCTTGTCCAGATATCCGCTCTTGTTGCAGCTCGAAGGCAGGACTCCAGTCCCTCCCTGAGTCCCTCGTAGCCCTCATCGCACGCGGTAACCGGCGCGAAAGCCTTAGGCCATGCCTGCGCCGTTGAAACCTCGCTAATGGGTGTCTGCGCACGATGCTCTTGCGGTTCCATCGCTCCTTCGGGTGTCGTCGTACGTCGCCTCGAGTGAAGCGGGCGCTCTCAGCGCACTCGTTGATCCTTCCCGCGTGTTCTGTTCTAGCATCCCAGCCCGCCCTCATCCGGACATGAGAGAGGACTGTCGAAATGGCTGCGCGCAGTGCAGCACGCCTGCTCGTCGACAGTGCAACCGCGAATCAAATAGCGACAGCGGCGCTCAGGCGCGCAGGTGTGCAGCGCCCAAAAAGCTGCAGCACAGCAGCACGTTCTTCGGCGGTGTCGAGAGACGTGTATTCATGTTGCAAGTTGCTGTGTTCCGCGCGGAGCCGCAATGAGATGAGTCGGGCTGCTTATAAGGTACCATAGGCGAAGCTTAGACCCGGTGACAGACAACCTTGCGCGAAGCGGCCCCGTGCGTCGGGTCCACGACTTCACCATCAATGCCTCTTGGCGGGACTCGTGACAAGGGGCTTGCGGTCGATTCATGTCTTCGCTCCCATTGGTTGACCACGAATGGACTTCGTGTCTCATACAACTGCGAAGACTCAGGCACCCTCGTCGCGTGCCAAAGTCGCCACGGGACGGGGTCACGCAAGCGAAGAGTCTCCCCAGCAGAGGCGACGATGCGCGAGCTGCAGACCTGCCCGCAAGCTACTGCGTCCGGAGAGTGCATGAGACACACGAGGGACGACACAGTCCACAAGGTGAAGCCGGCCTCCTCATGGAGAAGGCACGATCTGCGGGTTTGCGGTCGGAGACACAGAATGTATGTAGCATGTTAGACGAGGGGGTCATACTGCAGACGGGCGAGCAGCGGGATGGTGGAAGAGCTGCTGTGTCGAGTGTTGCCTCGTAGTTGGAGAAAAGGTCAAGAAGGTGGTTGGAGGAGCGATGACTTGGCAGGTATACACGAGTACAAAGTAGATACATCGATGCCACCATGATTGCTAGTGTCGGGCTCAAGCACTTTCTGTTCGATCCGATCGCATCCCTCTGGTCATGAAACCCGAGGTAGGAGTCAGAAGTCCTTCGCCAGAGAAGACTCGACACTCACAATCTCGCGCCATCTTTACAACGACCATCTTGCCAGGCATATTACCTTATCCAGTAGGAGGGCACGACGAGGCACCTCTTGCACTCATCGAGGCGTGTTACCATCCCATTACAGCCCAATTCACGACACCTCGAGCAAATCACCATCATGACACTAACCATCGCAAAGACGAGAGAAGCCAGTCAAGCTCAATCAGGACACAACGATACAGACACACTGCCGAATCTCAAGCAAGCTATCCCTCTACGACAAACACTCATTTCTGTCCCTCCACATTCTCTTCATGATCAAGCAAAGCATGCAGATATCACCTCATCTCGTCATACCCACTACCCCTACCATCCCACAACAAGAGCTCGTCGCAGCCTTTGTAACCGCACGACAGCCCCTTAGCCCCATTCCCAAACCCCCACATAGCAGATCCCCAGTTCCCCCTCTAAAGCTCATCATGGTCCTCGGGCCCCGCATCATCACTCCCCACCGCCGCGGTCTTCGCCGCATCCGCCGCCTCCTTGACCTTCTCCTTGATCTTCTCAGCCGCACCACCAGCCTCCTCACTCGCGGCGGGCGCCTGCTTGGGCATCCCCTCAGTCTCGACACCCTCCTTGTCGGCGTCCTCAAACACAGCCTCAACGCCATGCGAGCCATTCTCCTTGACGAACTGCGCCAGGTCCTCGACGGAGCGGGAGCCCGAGTACTCGACGGGCTCGCCCTTGGCGCCGGCCTTGAACAGCTTGATGGTGGGGAACCCCATGATGTCGTCCGGGACATCGTTGGCAGTGGCGTCGACCTTGGCGATGGTGACCTTGTCCGCGTTGGCGCCGAAAGCGGCGGCGAGCTCCTCGTACTTGGGCGCCAGCGCCTTGCAGTGTCCGCACCAGGGCGCGTAGAACTCGAGCAGCACGTCCTTGGCATCGTCCAGGACCACGTCGTCATAGTTCTTGGCGACGACCACGGTGACGGGGCCTTCTTGCTTCTCGGGGATGGGCTCGGACTTGATGCTGGGCTCAACCTTGCCCGCGACGAAGTTGTCGACGAACTGGCCGATGCTCTTCTCGGTCAGGGCTTTGGCGTCGCCCTGGGTGGTGTAGGGGTACTTGGTACCCTTTTCCGTGTTCTGGATGGCGAAGGCGGGCCAGTTGCCGACTTCCAGGTTGAGGTTCTGGCCGTGTTGGCCGAAGGCCTTGGCGTCGATGGTAGCGAAGTTGACGGCGCCTTTGTGCTTCACGGCGATCGGGCGGAGGGTCTCGGAGAGCTCGGCGCGCTCCTCGGGGGTCTCGGCGAAGATGTAGGCAAGAGGGGTGCCAGACTAGCACGTGTTAGTGTTCTGACTCGGCTTGGCGCATTGTACTGCACTTACGGCAATGTAGCCGGCGTAGGTGTCAGGGCCAACCTCGCCAATCAAGGGGGTAGCTGCTGTCTTGGCGAATTCTTCGATGCTCTCCTTAGTGAACTTCTCTTCGAAGGTGTTCTTGCCCTCGTCGAAAGTCTTGTAGAGCGCGATGCCGGGCACCTTGACGCCCTCAGCCTTGGCCAGTGCGGCGTCGGAGGTGGCACCAAACAGGTAGCTGTTCCTCAGCTCCTCGGCGGCCTCGGTGAAAGAAGTGTTGCTAGCCTTATCGCCGGCGTCGAAGAAGCCAACGACCACAATCTTGTCGGCGGTCTTGAACTCCTCAAGAGCATCGCCAGACTCCAGAGTCGAGACGGCAGGCATGGCCTGCTTCGTCATGTAGGAGACGATGGCGGGAGCCTTCCTCGCGCCAGCGTAAGGCTCGTATTTCTCGCCGCGGAAGACCTTCAGGGTCGGGTATCCCTCGACGCCATAGTCCTTGCACAGGTCCTGCTGCTCGGTGCAGTCGACCTTGGCCAGGGCAATGTCCTTCTCTTTGAGGGTCGTGGCGGCCTCTTCGTACTCGGGGGCAAGGGCCTTGCAGTGGCCGCACCAGGGCGCAAAGACTGCAAAACTATGCGTCAATTGTGCCCCAACGATGCAAGGGGTCCGCGACGGAAAACATACACTCAGCCAGGACGAGGTCGTGCTCTTTCACAAAAGGCGCAAACGTGTCCTTGGTGAGCTCGTGGACATCGCTAGCGACAGCGAGGGCAGCAAGGCCCAGCGCGGCGAATGAAGATCGCATGGTGCGAATGTGATATGAAAAGAACAGCAATGGATACCCGAGTCACTCCAGAGCGGCTGTCAAGGTAACGGGGTTGGGAGGATGTGGTGTGTTAAGAGGAAGCGGTGGTGGAGAGGGTGGATTTATAAGAGCGGTCGGTCCCTTGCCATGAAAGCAGCAGCAGCAGCTTCACGCATTCTCAGGGTCCAGCGCGTGGAAGAGACAGCTTTCCACTTCGCTCGCCGGGACAACGCCCCTCTCCGGCTAGGGGATACATTGCGTGTGCCACCCGGCCTCCGATAACACCTTTTTCTAGTATAGCGCACATTATGTACAGCCCGTTCCATCATTCGCCAGGCCGCATCGATGCATACACCGGCGATCGGTCGCACAATCGGCTCCTCTATCTCCCCTTCCAGGCGTGGTGAAGGCTGAGCTTCAGCCCTGAAGCAAGGCGCGGGCGACTGGGAGCGCTCTCACGCTTCGAACGGAACACTCAGCTGATGCTCACTCGCAGCGTTCGCAACGGGCAAAAGAAATCGCACTGCAACAAGCGTGTCCACGAGCTTTCTGCCCGAGCATTGCTGACATGGTTCGCACCTGGCAGACTCTGTAATCCCGTTCCGGGTCCTTCAAAAAGCAATAAGACGACTGTCACTGCACGACCCCACGATCTGCGGAACGGGAGGGTAGATCCGTCCACCCGTGAGCGACGTCATCGACTGCACCGAGGCTTACTTTCAATTGCTTTGACCATTCGTCTCTTCTCGGATCGTTATATCCTCCCTACTTCCCACCTCCTGCTCCATTGTACGTTCGACCTTTGCGCCGCGTCTGACAAGGCCCTTTGCGTGGCCGTTTGAACCGCCTTTCAACCCGACCATGCTCTCTCGAAACGCTCCACGATCGATCCCTCAATGCTGTAGAGCAGCTTCCAGCTCGTCAAGACAGCAGTTTCTTGCGCAACGAGCACGTCCATCTCGCATCGCCACCAAGACAGCGCCTTCTCGCCAAACACATCAGAATTTCTACCGCTCTTTTTTCGCCGTCGCATTCGCGGGAGGCCTTGCTACGCTCACACAAAGCTACCTCAACGGAGGTCAATTTGTCCGCTCGTCAGAGGCTGAGGCACCACCACAATCAGATGAGAACCCGCTCGTATTTGAAGAGTCGAGAAAGAAGGCGGGCGTGACGAAGGAGGAGAACCGCGACCTTATTTCAAGTCAACATCATCAGGTCAAGCAGTCATGGGAAAACCCGGGCCTCCACGCTTGGGGGAGTAATACTGGTCGCGTGGTAGCTCCGGACAGGCCTGAAGATGCGAATATAAAGACGCCGCGGAGGATAGCGTGGTTCAACGGGAAGCTGCTGCGAGATGTCAAGCTTGATCGATATTTCGGTGTTGCGATAGACGAGAAGGGGGATCTTGTGCAGTGGGGCACGGGGTACAGGCCTGATATAGAAGAGCCTGAGGTGACGTTGAGGGGGAAGGACTTGGTGTCGATGACTGTCTCACGAGATCGCATCTTGGGTCTAAACAGCGGCGGTAAAGTCTACAGCGTTCCGGTTTCCGCGCTGGAGCAATCTGGAGACGCCAAGCCTAGCGAGTCGTCCTGGATTCCCTTCTGGTCAAGTCGAAGCCCTATCTCTTACCGAACCCTCTCTCCCAATGATCTCGCCTTTTCAGAAAAGGTTACCTCGATTGCCGGCGGACTCGAACATGCCATACTTCTTACCACCAAGGGCCGCGTGTTCTCCCTTGCAGCATCCTCCGGCAGCTTTCCCAGCAAAGGCCAGCTTGGTGTTCCTGGACTCACCTGGCTCACTCGCCCTCAGGGCGCCTACGATCAACCGCACGAAGTCAATACACTCCGTGGATTCCACGTGTCTCAGGTAGCCTGCGGCGATAACCACTCCCTCGCTCTCGACCAGGACGGCCGCGTTTTTACATGGGGCGACAATGCCTCTGGCCAACTCGGCTTCGACCCCTCCCCAGAAGCCACCATCGTCGACGCGCCCTCCCTTCTCCCCACCCAAAAACTCTACGCCGGCACCTCCCAAGTCCCCCGCATCACCAGCATCGCCGCCGGCGGCGCCAATTCCTACCTCACCGTCGAAGCAACCAAAGTCCACGCCCCCAATACCTCCCCCGACGACCGCAAAGCGACGCTGGGCCTCGGCCGTATTACAGCGGACACCTTCGCCTTCGGCCAAGGCATCACCGGCAGCCTCGCCAACAACCGCTGGACGCACGTGCAAGCGACCCCAACCCGCATCCCGGCCCTTAGCGGCCTTTTTGAATACGACGAGACAACCAACACCACGGTCCCGATTCGGCTCGCCGCCATCTCCGCCGGCGCCACCCACGCCGCCGCCGTCATGCGCAACATCACGCACACGGGCGCGTCCGCGCGCAGCTCCGCCGACGACACCAACTGGGGCGCCGACGTGGTTTTCTGGGGCGGGAACGAGCACTTCCAGCTCGGCACGGGGAAGCGCAACAACGCCGCCAGTCCTGTGTATATCCAGCCGCTGGATTTGGAGGCCGAGGTGAGAAGGGCGAAGCGTAGTTCCGGGGCCAAGGAGGAGCATCGGTTTCATGTCACGCCAAGGGAAAGGGCAAGGGTTGGGGGG
>JAWXCT010000052.1:0-20365 GCA_034509035.1 Saxispiralis lemnorum
GTAGTGGAGGCGTTGAGGGGGCTTGGAGTGGGGGGTTTGGTGCAGTTGAAGTATGATTTGCCGGGGAGTGAGGCGCTGGTGTTGGCGGGGACACAGGAGGGGGTGAGTCCGGACGACGTGGCGGCATCGATCTCGGCGAAGGAGCCGAGGTATAGCTTTTATGGGGTTGAAGGGGAGGGAGGCGTGAGTGTGGCGTTCATCTATACTTGTCCGTCTTCCTCGAAGATCAAGGAGAGGATGCTTTACAGCACGGGTAAAAGCTGGACGAGGACCATGGCCGAGCGTGACGCTGGGGTCACGGTAGCAAAGAGCCTGGAGGCGACGGAGCCCTCCGAGTTGACCGTGGATGAACTTGGCAGCGGCGAAACCAAAGGGAAACAGGGCGATGATGGGAGCGGTGCAGCTGCGGGTGCAGGTGGACGGGGCTTTGCGAGACCGAAGAGACCTGGACGACGATAGACTCGACGACATCGACGGTGTGTGAAGCGATGTCCGCGAGCGTAGAGAGGCCGAACTATCCCCGTCTCGCGAGCACTCGCGACTTACGATATAGAACATCGTGACCGCTCGCCAACATCCTGTGGAAGCAAGATGAGAAATAGCAAGCTGGCCACGTCCTTTTCGCCACCCTCGCACTCTTCAGCAGTGCGAAGCTTACGACAACTTGATGCCCCCCTGTCCCTCATCCTCATCCTCATCGTCCTGCGCATCAAGCACGCAAACACCCTCCTCGGTCCCAAACACCCTCAGCTTGTTCCCATAGACCCGCCAGAAGTCACTATCCCATCTCGGCATGCCCCCTTCTACGCCCTTCCTGGCCTCAGCGTCCCAGTCGAGTTCGCCAGGATCGTGTGGTGCCGTATACGCAGGTAGCGAAGAGTCCCCTCCCATCCTCCAGTCTTCGCCAGCGACCGAAGGCGTAAAGGAGTTCTCATCTTGCACAACGGCCGGCTTAGCAGGCAGGAGCTTGACCTTATCAAGGGTGTCCGCCAAATCCTTGCCGTCGCCCTTCACTTCGCTCTCCACGTCGACGTATGCACCATCCTGCTCCAGCTTCGACGACAGCCTGACAGCGACCTGCGCCGTCAGAAAGCTGTCATAGCCAGCCTCGTGCAGCGCCTCCGCACCCTCGTACTTGTCATGATCGGGATCCGTCTCGACTACAGGCAACGGCCGCGTGTGCAGCTGCTGCGCAATCTGCTCCAGCGAGCTAACAGGGTTGATATCGCCACAGTTGTGCGTCGACATGTACTTGGTGTCCACGATCGTCGGCCAAATCTCACGCAGCCGGTCCTGGAAACCCTCGACGGTCTCCGGCAACACGCCAACGAACTGCCGGTAGATGTAGACGAAGTCGAGAAAACAGTTATGCCCCACGAGCATCCGTGGCTTGCTCCGGATCCGCGAGTGCGCGCGGTTGAACTGCGCGCGGTAGTCGTCCAGGTCGCAGAACACCATATGCCCAGTCGCTGGATCGCGCGCGCACTCGCGGAGGTCGAGGTTGCTGAGATCGCTCCCTCGTAAGGCCTCGAGCACCCAGCGAAAGCCCTTCTGGCGGCTGAGACGCTCGTTGAACTCTCGTTTGCGACCCGCTTGGATGCGGTCTTCGCGCTCTTTGTTAAAGCGGATGATTTGGATGTAGCCGCGCCTGCTGAGCGTGACGAGCTCGGGGAACTCAGCACGGACGAGCTGGTGGACGAGGCGCTTCTCGAAGCGCGAGAGTTCGGCTGGCGTGTCGCTGTTTTGTGGATCGTCCGCTGCGCCCTGGACGCCAATGTTGACGTACTCTTGAGTTTCGACATCTTTGGACGCCATCCACGACCTGATCTCACCGCGGACGCGTTCTAGGAAAGCTAGCGATTCGGTCTCGGTGGGCTTGATTTGAATATCGGAAATGGCGCCGCGATCTTGACGCCGACCGTGCTTCTTACGCGCATCGTGGCTCTCGTCACGCGACAGGTAAGGGACGCCGTCGGTGAAGGGCTTTCGCATGTCGAAGCCAGTCCTTAGGAGAAATTCCACTGCGCCTGATTGGAAGGAGAAGACGCGTTCGATGTCCAATCCTTTCTCGTCGATGAGGGGGCTGAGAGTGAAGTTGTATGGCTGAAGCACGTACTTTCCTGATACCAAATCTTCCCGTACGCAGGTCATTCCAAACTGGAGGATTTGGTAGCGCTCCGCGGCCTCTTTGGTCTCGAGGTACCGCTGCTGGAGACTCGGCTTGCCGGTGCCGCTGCCGAACGGCTGCTTTGGAGGGATGCCAGAAAGTTCGAGGTCGATGGCGACGAAGTGAGATTCGGAGACGTCCGTAAGAATATCCAGCAGCAATCCGTAGAATGATGTCTTGTCGACGTCCATTTTGCTGACATTGACGTTTCGCACGTCAAGCTGTTGAGCGTTGGCGGAGGAAAGAGCTTCGGAAGGCATTTGGGCAGTCATCTTGCACGTGAGCGCAACACGTGATGCACGACGGAGTGAATGAAGTGGCGAAGTCAAATAAAATCTGGAATCGAATGAGGAAAGAGCAGGTGAAATCGGACGGAGTGATGCTGCAGCTCGCCTTTTTCAGTCGGACAAACCAACAAACAAATGTCTTGCAGCGTTGTATGTGTCTCATGAGTTGCTCCTGCAAGTCTTCCACACAAGCTTTGTGTCGGACTCAGTTTACCACTTCAACACGTCCGTAATAAACACAGATGCTTGGGATCCAAGTGAGCATGAAGGGATGCGAGGTGGCGATCTGTACCGGCTATCGCGCAGACTCGATCTATTGATGTTGTTTTGATATCTCATACAGTCAATTGAACCGTTCTCGAAAATTTTGTCCAAATGTGCGTCTCTGGACCCAATATGGAGATGTTCCAGGACGAGATGTGGTAAGGGAGACATCGTCGAGCAGTCAGGCATTCCTCGGCAAAGCTTCCCTCTTCAGAACCACCTCGGTACACGAGAGAAGGTACCTCATCCTCGCTCCCTCCACGTGCATCACCACCTGCGCTGTTGACCTCTCCCACCTCTCCCACCACTCCACCACCACTCCGCGCCCGTCCTCGAGGCTCGATCACCATGAAATCCTCAACTGCATCCACCATAACCCGCGACGACGCCCTCTCAAGCACCTATCTTAGCACCTCACTCTCCAGCCTCTCCTCCAGCCGCTCGACCAACTCCCTCATCGTGCGCACCTACAAGCAAGCGACGCAGCTCTACCTGACGAAGCGCTTCAGTGAAGCCCTCGAAACGCTCGAGCCCATCATCAGCCCCCAGAAAGACGTGACGGAAGATGGCGACAATCCAAACGTCGGGGAGGGACCGGCGCCCATTGCGCAGAGTTCCAAGAGCACGAGGACCAAGGTGTGGGTGTTCTACCTCAGCCTTCTGCATGCGATCGTGGAGCTCGGACAGGAAGTGGGCAAGTTGCAATTTGGGTCAGGCAGATGGCGGAAGCTGGCTGCGAAAGCACGCGAGGGGCATGTTTGGGACGAGGTGGTGCGGCGCGGGTACGGTGGGAACGAGGGCGAGATCGACGGGGATGTCGTAGTGAATCTGGCGACGCTGCTGTTGGGGCACATGCAGAGCCAGATGTTCACGCAGCAGCGACTAGAGACGTATCTGGCGACGTCGGCGGACGGGCAGTTTGTCATGACGCAGGACGGGATTAGCACGCCGATGTCGAATGCGTCCTCGTCGCCTAAGGCGTTGGCGACGAGGCTGAAGATTCTGGAGCTCTATGCGCTCCATGTGTTGCCGGCGAATGAGGAGTGGGAGTATGCGAGGTCGTTCATTGAGATGAACGATTTGCTGGATGAAGAGCACAAGGAAGCGTTTTTGCAGGCGCTGGAGGGGGTCAAGGAGGAGAAGGATGGGACTGCGCAGAGGGAGAAGGAGATGCGTGAGCAGCGCGACCGAGAAATAGCGAATCAGCGGATGAGGGAGGAGGAAGAGGAGGTGCGGCGAGTGGAGGCTACACGCAAGGAGGAAGAGGAGCGGAAACGCAACGCTTTGGAAGCCGAGAAAGCGAGATCGAAGCTTCCAGCAAGCGCCAGCGCAGCCACGCCTAGCAAAGCACGACAGAACACTGCACCGTCTTCGTCTACACGCCCACCGACAAGATCGCAGAAGAAACCCACGCCCACTGCACCCGCGCCCACACCGTCATTCTATCACCGCGCATCGACAGTCCTCACGAATTTCCAGCAAACGATCCTACACGCTAGTCGCAATATGCAGTTCGCTTCGGTGCCTCTGCCGCGGCTGCTGATGTTCCTGGCTGCATTCCTGCTGTTGATCGCAAGGAGGGACCTCCGGATGAAAGTGCGGAGAGCGCTAGAGAACGGATGGGTGAAAGTGCGGCAGACGGTGGGCATGGGCGTCAAGGTGTCGTATATATGAGCTTCGACGTGAAAATGCATTTGGACAGTCCCATAGAAGGATACATTTATTACAGCAGACCATCGGATTCCCGCGGTGCTGTTGTGTCTGGCACCGTACTCTCTCTGAGAGACTCTCCCGCCGTGCTTGACGGACACTCGCATCTCTCCCTCCAAGTGCGCCATCTTCCCTCGCCCAATAAGGAGCCCATGTGCCGCAAGTCCGCTCAACACGGCGACCTTGCCCCCCCCCCCCCCCCCCAACAAGCCATGTGAGAAGACAGTCTGTCGAAGTCTTGGGAGGTAGCATCAGGGTGTGCCATTCCCTTTCACCCGAGCAAGCGCCTGAAGCGAGTGGAGACAGCGATGCCCGCATCTGCCGACCTTGCGCCATCCAAATTCGTCCAGGGTGGCGGCGCGAGTGAGATCCTTAGATCTCTGCATGCCGCAATGGGACATTGCACGCCCGAGCGACGAGCGAACCGATCCCCGCGGGCAAGTGGAAATGTTTGTCCACACATTGCTACTGTCGCATCCATTACGGTACATCTCTTTCGTGATGGACGGCGTTTCGAATCTGTAGACGTCTTCAGCTTTGGCAATGGATCCCTGGTCCAGTCTCGATCAGTTTCTGTTCGAGCATTGTACTGTCGCAATCACGTGTGAGAAGCATTTATTCCGTGACTCCGTGAAACGTCCATCGAATCACCTAACCCCGCCACGGGTGAGGGGTAAAGTCCAGTAGCCCTCCCTTCCGATACGCGTGGGTGAACAACTCTGACGCCGCACCCGCATCGCAGACCCTCTTATCTCCGTCCACGCGCTGCAAGGGATCGTAGCCAGTCACGGAAGCAGGCTCACGATGCAAATATGCGGCAGCACCGCTCGTGACCCCGAACCCCGGGTCGGCATATGCCCTGTTGACAGCGCCCGGAGGAGCAGTGATACTCGACAACGGGAGTCGTTATTAGGTCCTGATTGATATCGGCCCGGAAGCGTCCACACGCGTCCCGGCGGCAGCAGCAACAATGTGATGCCGACCGTCGTGAGGCCCGAAGCCGACGTCGTGAGCTGCGGGCCATCCGGCGTCCCCACGGTGGCGGCGCACGGCAGCAGCGCAGGGCGGCGCAAATGGCCTTGAGGTGTGAGAGGCGCTGGACCCACGCCCCTATGCGTCACGGGAGCTGACCAGCGCTGGAATCGAGGTCGGCATGCGGTGTGCCGGCGGCCGTGAGGGCTTCGCGAAGAGCGAGAGCGCCTGAGCGCGCCAAAAGGCTCAGGCCGGGTGGCCGGCGCTCGGTTAGGTGCAGACCGCGCGCGCCGCCTTGCGTGATGGGGCCACCCGGCCCGCCGGGATGGGTGTGCGGGCGTCGCGTCGACGGGTGGCACGAGGGGATGTGGGTCGAAAAGGCGTCCCGACTTCTGGCCTTGGCTTTGCGCATGATCGCGCCAAGCGCCACTGCGGATTGCTGCGACCACGCGGCGGCGTGCGCCGGCGCGTGCAATCTTGAGCGGCGGAAGCGGGCACGTCGCCTGGCCCGCGTACAGGTCCGGGGCCGTTGTATCCGGACGGCCACTGGCCCGACGACAGGTGCCGCAGGTTGCCTTTGACGGCGTTGGTCTCAGGTGTTTTGGTAGTTTTGAGGCGTCGAGCGTTTTGTCATGCACCCCTACAGAGCGT
This sequence comes from Saxispiralis lemnorum, assembly GCA_034509035.1. NCBI lineage: Eukaryota > Fungi > Ascomycota > Dothideomycetes > Mycosphaerellales > Aeminiaceae > Saxispiralis > Saxispiralis lemnorum. Next base: position 6,052 of record JAWXCT010000052.1, read on the forward strand.
GGGAAATCCTGCAGATTGGCCCCTGTACACCTGCAGCGTCGATTCCGGAGACTCTTCCGGCAGCATTCCCACCCCTGCAACTGCAGCGCAGAGTTCGGAAGAGCCTCCGTCGGCCCTCCAGCACCCGCTCCAGTGTGTAGACGAGAGCCATCCCCGCGGGAGGCTGCCAAGGAGGATTTCCGGTCAATGGGACCGCGGCACTTGTGATATCGTACAGAAGATACGGAGGGTGTCAATGCTGGTAGCTCGCTGTTCGAGTTTTGCCGTTACACAACGCCCGGCCGACTTTGCCCCTAGACTGCATGGGGCCGTGGGCTTGCCTCTCCAATGCGGTGCGTGTTGGGGGCGGTGGGGCGGTTAGCATGGCGACACTGTCCCCGCTCGTAGTTTGGTTGCTCGCACAAGGGCGTGAAAGAGCCCCAAAACAAGAGGTGAGGTATGATTAAAGACAGCCTTTTGAGACCGTGGCCGGTCCGCCTACGCTAGATAGAAGTAAGTGCCGGCAACGCCCGTCACGACGACCGATCTTGCGCACGCACACGCACACGTACAGTATACAGTGTCTGTACGGAGCATGCGCGTGCAGCAGCGGCAGTCATCTGCCGCTTCAGCGGCCCAGCGCAGATTCGTGCCGCACGCAGGTGCCAAGGATGCATCCACCGCGCCGCTCGCTGCAAGACCTCGCCCGCCGCCGCACGTGGCCCCCTAGGACCGGACCAGCAGCAGGCGTCCAGATGAGAACGACACCACGCTGGCCCTGAATTGCCGCCGATTATGGCAGTGATTGCGGCTCTAGCGGCAGCCTGCCGCCATCTTTGTGCGCCCTTGGATACCGTACCGAGGAGCTGCTGTCCGGCTCCGCGCGGCGGTTGCCTTCTTGGTATGCATACGTAGGAAGGGTCGGTCGTCGCACCCTGTGCGCGTGTGGGGGGCGAGAAGAATTAATCGGCGGTGATTATGATGCGTCAACTACCTCGAGGCCCCATGCTTGCGCGTCGGGAGCTCGATTGTATATCTCCAGGCGGCTGCTCTAGCGTGGCGGGTCTCGATACTCGATGCGCTTCTTCTCCACCAACTAGCGTCCCCCGGATCTCTTGGACCAGATGTCAGACTCGGCAGCGCTAGGGTCGCCATTTCACCCTCTGAGCCAAGTGGCCATGGGCCCGCACCGGTCGAGGAGTGCGAAGACGAAGATGTCGATCGGCTTCCTGGCGCCGACCAGCAACGATTCAGGATCGCCCTCACAGGACCCATCCCCCGACGCGGGCAGTGAAGACAGTCCTCCCGCAGTCGACGATGTCTCTTCCGCCAAGCATCCACTCGCCTCTTACCAGCGGAGGCCGCGCCCGCCAAGACCATCCTACAGCGAAGAGCAGAAGTTCTTCATCATGCATTCCCGTGTCGTCAAGGGCCTGTCGTGGCCGGACATCGAGAACAACTTCGCGGCCACCTTCGGCCAGCGGACCAAGGGCGGACTGACCAGCGTGTACTATCGCATCCGGAGAGAATGGGGCCTAGAGGAGGTGCTCAAAAGCGGTGGCAACGATTCCTCGTCCTCCGACGAACAACGAGCCGTCGAGGTCCGGGCTGGAAGGCTTTCTCAGGAATTTTTGAGGGACATCGGATATTGCTAAAGCTGGGTAAGTCTTCGTTTCGTTCGTCGTGCCGCGCATCTCACTGACGAATGGTTAGGTGGGAGAGATCAGACGCAATGTAGATGTTGCAGACAGATCAACACGCGCATGGGAAAGAGGCAGACTGACAAGCTCGAGCTGGGTGCGCTCTGTGAGATGTAGAAGTCTGGGAACACGGCGCGAAATGAGCAGGTGGATAGAGGCTGAGGCTCGGATGTATTTGTTCTGACGTGGAAGGAGTAATGGTTGCAACAGTGACAACATTGTCTCACAAGACAGCTTGGCACCCTCACCTCTGCAGCAGATGAGTGTGAGAGGCATGATCGTTGTCCCACCAAAAGGCGCCTCGAAGACGATCATTGGCGTTGTCACAGTCTGTCTATGTTGTCCCGCTGGGTGTGCCTTCGTTTCGTATGCTTTTCCAGTCATTTAGGGTCGTTGAGGTCGTGTCGAAGAGATCTCTTCGATCTTGGTGCAGCATTCAATCCTCACTCTGCACAGGGTATCGCCCCGGGGCAGCCTTTCCCTCAGCCATCAATCTCGCGAACTCCCGCGGCATCTTGTTTCTAAAAGGCTGCATCATCCGGTCATACTCATTGTCATCATCGTCGCTATACGCACCCGTACCCTCATCCCATTCCTCGTCGTCCGGCGCACCAATGCCACGATACCCGTACGCGCCCCGGTCGTGCTCGTCGTCAGACGCCAGCTCCTCTTCAGGATAGTCTGCGCCGTAGTAGTCTTCGGCGTTCTCGTCGTCCTCGTCGCTGTTGTAGTCTTTTACGCCCTCATCTTCGTTTTCGAGATAGGACTCCCAAAGTGACTGGTCTTCGTCCGTGATGACAAGGTAGCCGATGTTGTCAAGGCCGTCGATGCGCGTCGTAGAGTTGGTCGGATCAGGCGCGAGGACGTAAGTGTCGTAGACGTAGTCGCTTTCATCGCTTATATCGACGTCCTCGGTCCCAGGAACGGCGTTGTCTTGAGCGGTACGCTGGCGGTGAATCTCGCGACTCCTAGCCCCGGACAACTTGGGCGCATTGACCTTCTTGATCGACCTCTTCTCACGCGGCGTGTCATCCTCCCGCACGGCTTCGAGGAGGCTCAGCCCCATTGCCTCCATCCTCTTGCGCTGCTGCTCACTCAGCGGAGGTGGCGCCTCCGTCCGTTTCGTCGCACCAACCCGCAGCCCCGGCTTCTTCAACGACCTCCCCGCCCCCCCGTCCCCCGCAAACTGCGCATCGCCCTCTGGCACTTCCGACTCATCTTCACGGTGGCTATCCTTCACTTTCTTACTACTAGGCTTATGCTCCACGAACGTCGCGACATCGCCGCTGTTCTTGCGTTTATGGCCCGCGCGCGCGCCGTCCAAGTGGAAAACCCGCCTCTCGGCGCTCTTCGCCTTGTCCGCGGCCTCCTTCTGCCGTGCTTGCGCCGCTTGCTGCTCGACCGCCTTCTCCAGCCGCTGCTTGTTCTCCTGGTGTTTCTTCTCGCGGACATAATGGAGATCAAACCCGCCTCTCCGGTCTTGTCGCTTGAGTCTGTCGAGCACGAGGGCGTCGGGCGGTTCCTCGGAGCGCCGGCGCTTGACGTGCAGCTTTGGAGGCTCCGACATGATGGAGTGCTGCGAGATGATGGGGAAGGGCCCGAACAGCGGGGAGAGGTGTAGGTGGTTGCGACGGGTGCACGAAAAGTCAATCATCAGGAGAGCTACGCGTAGTTTGAGCTAAGATAGATCTTTGCCAGTACGCGGAAGCACGTGAAGATGACGTCAGCGCCTCGGCTCAAACGCTACTCACTGTGCAGCATTGAAGCCTAAAGGCACCGCCGGTGTTACTGACAGGGCCAGTGTTACTAGAACCATAAAACCTGAGGTCTTCCAGCGTACAGGAACTGTTTCTCCTGATCATTTGGTCCGCCAGGCATATGAAGACACCTTCCAGGCTAAAAACCGCACTAGGTACTCAAAACAAACGAGAACGCTCACAAGCCACAGCCCGAGAGACCATTGCTACCTTACTTCCCGCCATTCCCCTTCCTCTGCCCTACAGCCTCCTTCAAAACCGATAACCGCTCCTCAGTTACCCTAATCGCATCATCCATCTGCCGCTCACTCATCTTCTCCTCATTCTCAAGCTTCTTCCCCATTTCCCGCGCAGCTATTACCTTCTGCCTATCCTGCCCCTTCTTCCTCTGCCCCTCGGGCGCAGACCCCGGCGCAACAATCGCGTCCAACCCTACACGATCGTCCAGCCACTCCCACAGCCCAGCCTCCTCGCGCCGCCACACCTCCTCGTACGCCGCAAGCCGCTGCGCCCCCGTGTGCCCTGGCATCCCGACACCCCCAGCCCCGCTCTGCGGCGGGTAGATCCACGTGTACAGCAGCAGCGCGAAGAGCACTGCGATGACGACCTGGGCGTTGATGAAGGGGCTCAAAATGGCGATTACCGGGTGAAGAAGCTGGTGCAAGGGCTCTAGGAGACCCCAGTCTGACGCCTGCTGCTCTTTCGCGCTGGAGGACTCTTTTTGCGCCATCGTGAAATCAGGGTCCGTGGCTTCCTTCTTGGTGCGCTTTTTGCCTTTGCGCGTGCCGTGTTTGCCGCTTGGCGCGGCGGGCTTGGTGCTCACGGCGGCTTTGAGGGCCGCGACGATGGCTTTGACGTATTCGATTTGGCCATCATTGGCTCCCTTGTCGATGGCGCCTGTGCATCATTAGCAGATGTCGACTGGGGTTGTTATGGAAGTTAGCTTACTCTTGAGCCAACTCTTGCCCGTCCACTCGATTGTGCAGGTCGCGACGATGCGTGTCGAGTTCCCTGGGGCCCACATCAGACAGTACCGCGTCTTCGTGGTGAATACGCTGCCGCTCGGTACGTCGGGCGTTTGCGTGCTGCAATCCACGGTGACGGCTTTGTCCAGATCGAAAGCCATCAGAGTATTTGTTGTTATGCATTTGGTTTGCTTGGGCCCGACTGGCCCGCCGTAAAGAGGCTTGATATAGTCAAACGTGACCGACTTGTGCTCGTTATCAAGACCAAGCTTGTCATCCACTAGACTCAGCTCGCGCGACTTTTGGTCGTCGATCAGCCATTTGCGCATGAAGGTGCCCGACGCCGGGCCAAACATCAATGAGTAGACTTTGCCCAACGGCGCTGGAATCGTCGTGTCTGTCAAAGCTCTGTCGTAATGCTCGTCGCTGCACTGTGACATCTCATGGGCCGTGGGCCCCGGGAAGTCGGGGGTGGCCGCAATCCCACCAACACCGGCATCGCCACTCTCGGGTGCTACACCATTGACTGGTGTAGCGCCATTCGCGACGAACGCCGCAGAAGGCTTACGACTGAGCGCGTTGTCGCCAATGTCGCTGCCAGGAATGCTAGGAGCAAGACCAGTCTCTGCGAAACTACCGACATCGTCGTCCTCGTCTTCGTCGTAGACTTCATCATCAGAGGCGGAAGCAACACCGGCTTCGAAGGCTTCTGGATCCGCCACTTCGGTCTTATCGCCCGTGCCTGCGTCGTCCAGAGCCACACCGTTCAGTGAACTCTTCAAGTTTGGATGGCTGATCTTCCAGATCCCGATCAAGAGCTCATATGTCGAGTCTCGGGCGACGAAACTCGCGAACGTATTGCGGGCCTGCAGTGTCTGGATCACAATGGCATTCGGGAAGATCACGGCGGTGCTCTTCTTCTCAATCGAGACGACTTCGTCGAAGCTGATGACGAGGTTGGTCACCCAACCCAGGATATTGCTGGAAAAGCAGATGTGTCCCTCCGATACGTATAGCCGGCCATGGAGGAGAATGTCGCGCTGCAGAGCCGCACTGTAGTCCTCGATGAGATAGTCGTCCTCAGGCACGCTACGGAATAGCTGGTGGAAATCCTTATTGCGCCTACTGCTTGCGACTGCGAACCCTGTGAGGCGATGCCCGCCGCCGCTGCCGGCAACACTACTGAGACCGGTCGTGGAGGCGTTCAAACCCGCAGCGATGGAGTTCGCGTTGGTCCCATTCGTCGCGGAGCTATCGCGATGCCTGCGCCGGCGGCCACTGAGCTTGCTGCGTACACTACCGGCTCTTCGCATCCCATCGCCTTCGGTGCCTGACCTCGTAGGACTTTGCTCTCCAGTCAAAGTCAAGCGATCGTTCGAGGCTAACGACATAGGTCTGCTGCGACTAACAGCCGGACTCATGCCGACAGCTATCGGCGGCTTCTCATAGGCCTGAGACACTGCGCGCGCAGCTGCATCCTCTTCGATCTTCTTCTTTTCTTCCTCTACCAGCCTCGTACTCGGCGAATGATCCTCACTGACTGCTGCCATTGCACCGGTGCTTTGGTCCGCGGAAATACCAAGGTGTTCAAAGTTCAGGTCGCCCCGGCCAAGAGTGTCCACTGCCGATTGCCTGTTCTCTCCGTCTACCCCCCCGTCGGACGATCGACTCGCGCTGCCCGGTATCACCTCTTCCTCGCTGTGCACTTCTACAGTTGACTGGCTCTGTTTGCCCTTTGGTCCTGCTGTGCCTGGGACGTTGATGGTGTTGCTAAGCTGGTCGGCAGCCTTTTGGGCAGCAGTGAAGAACGAAGAGAAGAACCCAGATCCTCCCACTGGCTGCGTGAGCGTGCCTCCAGGAGTCTTACTCTCTTCGACAGTCGGCGTCAGGGGTGGTGGAAAGGATTGCGAAAGTTTGCTTGGGGTGCTACCAGACTGTGCGCGGCGGCGCCGGATGCTCTCTACGGAAGAGATAGAGCCACCTCGATTGCGTTCGGCGAACCTCGCAGCTTCGGAGTTGGTGTCCGTGGGCGTAGGTGGAGTGACGAGAGTAGTGGGTGCGTCACCGTTGCAGGCTGGCGTTTCAGGCGCAGATGCTACAGTAATTCGCGGACGGGCTTTCTGGGGTGGAGTATGAGGTCTGTTGCCGCTTGCTATGTCTCGCTCTTGCTTCGCAACAGAATCTGCAGCTCCGTCACCTGTGCTGTCGCTGGCTCCGTGGCTTGGGAACGAATGCCGCTGGACAAGCGGCACCGGCGAATCTGAGAGCGGCTCGGCGCCGGAAGGCTCGACGATTCTGGGGACGTTGGTAGGGGACAGGGCCTGACTGACGGCTTCAGCAGTGGGCGCGGAGCTAGCTTCGTCAAGGCTGGGGCGAGATTGGGCTTGTAGCTCTGGAGAAGAAAGGGTGAGGTAGCCGACATGCGAGTGGTGCGGGGAGATCGACGGCCTGACAGGTCTCCTGGAACGAGCGTGTTAACAAACGAGCGACCGATGTAGCAATATTTCGAGGAACAGAAGGTCGTCCGACCAGGAATTGATTGATGAGGCCGCAAGTGCGTTCCAGAGGGGAGGGAGGGGGTGTGTTGCGGTACAGCAACAGCGTTGCGGCGAGGGCCAGCCAAGCCAGCTTGACATCAGCCGCTCTAGACCGGTTAGGGCTGTTTGATTTTCCCGAACCGGTTCGCGCCGGGTGAGCAGGGACCAGGCTGCGAAACATGGCCCCGGACTTCAGTGTGCAGTGGTGGATGAACATTGCACTTCGAGTGCACGCGCGTGTGTACGTGCAGAAGTCGGAGTTGGTCGCAGATATCAAGGCATTGAACTTACTCTTCGCTGTCGGACAGATCCTCGGTTAATAGACTGCTGCGTCCGCTACCACCACCTTGTCCCGGCGAGCTGTCGGATGGGTTGTCGCCAATGGAAGGATGCCTTTCCGCAGAATCCATGCTAGATTGGCGCTCGGCATCACTCGTCGTGGAAGTCCTGAGTCTGCTCCTGCTCCTAGGTACGAGGCGAGACAGACGTTTTCCAGAGTCGGTGCTGCCTTTGCGATCGTCCCCCACTTTCCTCCTGGCGCGGTTCATGACCTTCCCAAGGGCGCCATCCACGGAGGACCGTAGACCGCCGGTGCCGTCATCGCTATTGGAACGAGTCTCGGATGGGATTGAGGTCTTGCTGCTGTCCGTCAGAGTGTTGCGCAGCGCGGACAGCGTACCGTTCCGGGACGGAGGCGGCGGCGACGCGGACTCTGAGGAAGGCATCTTTCCAGATCACTATGAAGGCTGCTAGTCACTACACAGGGCGCGTCGACAAGACCCTCCGCATTAGTACCGATGGCCACTCGTGAATATCGCTCGCATGGTTCGTCCAGCAGTTTTAGGCCATCTGGCCCGTGACGGACGCGAGAGTATCCAGCAAACCGAGCAGTAGTAGCGGGGGATCACACGGAAGTAGGCGCCAGTATGGATTGATGTGATGTTGAAAGGCACTTATTGAACGTTTCTCGTGAGATCCTCTCAAAGTAATTACTATCTTGACCACGGTGGAAGCAGGTTTGGCCGGTAGGGAATGAAGGGCGGATGATGGCTGCGAGAGGTGGGGGCAACCTCGTGGTGCGGGAAGCGGCCCGTGCGCCTAGACTATCTTGCTTGCCCTTCTGAGACTTGACCATCTTGCTTGCGCACCATTACCTCATTATCTCCTACATGTCGACCCTGCCACACGCTTTCGCAAGCACGCACACACACGAACACTCGAGCTGGTTGTTGTTTGGCACGCGTGAGTCTCGTGGGACAACACCGAACAAGTTTCACTCTCATGGCTGAAACCGCACTTTTAACAAGCGTGAGTGGCGCACGCTCCAGATGTTAGTACTGAGCCATGGCTGACCAGTGCAGGCGCATAACCATGCTCGTAGAGCGACGAAAGATTTACAAGACACCAACTGGACAAAGGCTGTCGAGTCGCATCAACAAGCCTCCAGCAACTTCTCAAAAGCCGCGCGAGGAACGAGCGATGTCGAGGTAATCCACGCCGCTTCGGTGCGCCTGCTGTGAGCTGGCTGACAGTGGAATAGGCACTCAGGATACTGCGGATGCTGGAAGACGAGCACCGCAAGTTAGCCACCATCATCCAGTCGCACGGTTCAAATGGCGACACCAAAGTGCAAGAAGAATCGAAACCTGTCGAACCCGAATCTACTAGCAAACACGACTCCGAGTCAAGTGCGCCATCATTCTCAGCCGAAGACAAACAACCAAATCCTCCAATCCCAAAGACGACAACTGCGCGCCTTACAAGCGGTGAGCGGGAATCGTCACCATCACTCGCGCGAGACATCGCGTCTAGGAGAGGCATCCCACCACAACGAGGAGCTACAATATCACCGTCCAACCATGGCAAGGACGCCCTCTCCTCTCCGGGGGCATCCCGACGCCGACACGACAGTAGCGTACCGAGAATCCCACCTTCTGTGGTCGACAGTCAAGCAAGTCTCTCCCCGCCCCATAGGAGAAGAACGGACGATGATGAAGGCTTTGCCAAGTTCTACAGTAACCTCACCAACGGTACCATGTCGAGGATCTCATCAGTGCTGGCATATGCTGGTTTGCCTCTTGATGGCGAGCCCTCACAAGCGGAGCAGGACAGAGCACTGAAATCGCAAAAACAAACTGCGAGTGCAGGCAGTGAGCCAGACGTCAAGAAGTACTTCTCCAAAGCGGCACTGGGCGCACTCGAGGACGAGAACCGCCAGAGAGGCACGCCAGGCTATGGCTTTGGTCCGGCAGAAAGCTTCTACGTTGTCCAGACTGGCGGCGGCACCCATTCTTACGCGGACATAGCTCGCGTCCACCAACAGCAACACCAGCGCCCACCTCTCCCAGACATCGGCGAAGACGACGAGCAAGCTTTCGTAGATGCCCGAGAAGCTACGTCACCGTCTTCAGTCAAAATCCATCACGACCCGCAAGCCGGTCGCGGCTCGTTTGGAAAGCCTCAGTCGAACGAAGAGCTTGCGCTGGAAAACAGAACCCTCAAGCACACTCTCGAACAATTGACAAGTCGTCTACAAAATTTCGAGACACACGCGCAGGACGCCTCTATGGCCGCTCTAACGCAAAGCATGGTCGGTCCACGCCCGCCTCCACCTCCACCGCCGGTTGTCGCGCCGCAGGGCTCAACCAGGTCTGATGAGGCGCTTCGAGAGCGTCTGAAAACGATGGAGAAGAGGATCGAGGCGCATGCGGACGAGAAGCAGAGACTCGAAAGTGTTGCGTCGAAGCAGGAGAAGATGCTGAAGCGGTACCAGTCAAAGTGGGAGGAGGTGAAGAAGAGCGCGAAGGAGAAGGAGAGGGTGAAGCGGGAGAAGGCTGAGAAAGGCGAGGATGGGGCTGGTGTTGAAGATGCTGCCGGGACAGGGGCAGAGCCTTGACAGAACCATGTCCAAGTACATTACCTGTTTTGCGAACTCGACGGAACTGCGTTTCACGTTACATTCGTTGGAATCCTGGATGACCTTGGTGACTTGCTGCGCACTTGAAAGAGCACTAGCAACGCACAGTTTCGGGACATAGGCGTCACATACTGTTTGATCCATTTCGTGATGCAACGCTTATTGAGTGACAAGGATGAGCGGTCGCCAACAGAAGACGAACAAACTACCATTGGTCGCAATCCTGCGTCAGAATGAGCGCCAGACAAGGACAATGCAATGTGGTGATAAAGAGACGTCAAAAGGGCGCGCTCGCCGAGGCCGCGCTCGCCGAGGCCGCGCCTATCGGCCAATCAGCGGGGTGCGATTTCGCAGCGTCCGAGCTCGAGATCCGCCGCCATCGCTTCCCGTTTTGCTTGTTCTTTTCCTGTGGTCACCGCCCCCGATTTGTCGCCCTCGTTTTCACCTCCATCACTTCTCATTCACTCCAACACCGACGACAATAGCACCCTCACGAGATCAGCATCCCCAACCTTCCTCATGCGTACCTCGTGAATCTCATCTGCCACCGGGCCTGATTGTGTTGAAGCGGCTTCATGACTTCTGCTCCTTCCATTTTCACTTCCCAAGGTGAGTAATTCCAACGTGTCCGCGGCCTGGCACGTGTCTCATGCGCATTCACTGTACCACGGGCGCGATACAATTCCTGTCAATGGGTCCGTGACGCGCGCAGCGGCTGACAATGGCTCGATGAATAGACTACATTTCCGATCATCTGTGGAAAGCCTCCGTGAATTAAACAAAGCCCTATCGAATTAGGGCACTTTATATCAACCATGGCGACGGTCATATTCCCTCGCATGTTCAAGCCGACGGCTTTCAAGTCGAGCAGCAGCTTCGCGTCCAAAGCCTTCAGGCCTGCCGTCCAGTTGCGATGCAATGCCACCTTGGTCAACGGCACCCCGCGTTCTCCTGCACCCAAGACCACCACAACTCGCTCCACCAAGCCTTCGTTCGAGCGCGCCACCTTCACGATCCGCGATGGACCCATCTTCCATGGCAAGAGCTTCGGCGCCAAGACCAACGTGAGCGGTGAGGCAGTCTTCACCACCTCGCTGGTGGGATACCCCGAGTCCATGACCGACCCGTCATATCGCGGGCAGATTCTGGTCTTTACTCAGCCGCTCATTGGCAATTACGGAGTGCCATCGGCTGCTCGAGACGAATACGGGCTGCTCAAGTACTTTGAGAGCCCCAACATTCAAGCTTGCGGCATTGTTGTCGCGGACGTCGCCATGCAATACTCACACTGGACGGCAGTGGAGAGCTTGGCTGAGTGGTGCGCTCGCGAAGGCGTGCCTGCCATTACTGGCGTGGACACTCGTGAGATCGTCACGTTCTTGCGCGAGCAGGGGTCCTCGCTAGGTAAGCTCACTATCGGGGAAGAGTACGATGCCGACGAGGACGAGGCATACGAGGACCCGGCGAGCATCAACTTGGTCAAGAAGGTCTCGACAAAGGCGCCCTTCCACGTTCCCTCGCCTCATGGCTCGGCTCACATAGCCCTCATCGACTGCGGTGTCAAGGAGAACATCATCCGCAGCATCGTGTCTCGCGGTGCGTCGGTGACTTGCCTGCCTTTCGACTACCCCATCCACAAGACCGCGCACAACTTCGACGGCGTTTTCATCTCGAACGGTCCAGGCGACCCAACACACTGCCGCGCCACCTCTGACAACCTCCGCAACCTCATGAACAGCTCCCAGATCCCGATCATGGGCATCTGTCTGGGCCACCAGCTTCTCGCCATCGCAGCGGGCGGCGACACGATCAAGATGAAGTATGGCAACCGCGCCCACAACATCCCCGCCCTCGACCTCAGCACGGGCAAATGCCACATCACGTCGCAAAACCATGGTTACGCGGTCGACCCGGCCAGCCTGTCGTCCGACTTCAAGGAGTACTTCACAAACCTCAACGACGGCTCTAACGAGGGTATGATTCACAAGTCGCGGCCAATTTTCAGCACGCAGTTTCACCCCGAGGCCAAGGGTGGGCCTCTCGACAGCAGCTATTTGTTCGACGCCTACCTGAACAGCGTGAAGCAGTACAAGAGCACTCAAGAGGTTGTGACGGGTGGTCGCGACAACAGGCCTAGCCCGCTGTTGATTGACTTGCTTGCGAAAGAGCGTGTAGGCGTCGTGCCGGATTCTGTGCAGGCTGCGCAGGCTTTGGCGGGATGAGGTATCAAGCTCAGAATGTGTTGGAGGCTTGAAACCAGTCTTTGTAATGATGAAAGCAACAGCGTAGCTTCGAGTCTTGCATTAATGGGTTTCATTGTGGGTTGAGCTCTGATTCTTGTTGCCCTTGAAGTCGTTACGAGCATTTTCTAGCTTTGCACAGAGTCTCTCTAAACGCTGCTCACACATTTTCGTATTCCCACAAATCTGCACATGAATTCATCTCCTATACGTCTCATTACCTCTCTTCGCCGGTGTGTCGTGCCGGGGCGTTTTGCAGCCTCAAGATGCCAAGACATGCGGTTGCCACGCCGACTGGGTGTCAACAGTCCTACCGCGGAGAATTCATACGCACGCACTCTAGAATCAACGGATCTGTACTACCCGACATCCATACTGCAATGCGCCACATACCACAGTATCTTTAGGATGCTACTAACCCAGAGCCAAGTCTCTGTCACGATCTCTTCCAGCGTTGGTAAGACCCACCTTCACCCGAGCCCTCTGCGCTCATCACTAACACCATGTCCCCCCAGTCGTCCTTTTCACCTTCCTTCTCTTCCTCTCCGGCTACACCCTCCAACAACGCACCGTCAATAGCCTCCAAGCTTCCATCAAACCGCGCATCCCCGCCCCGCCGCCGGCCCTTGCCCTGCAACAAGACCCTTCCCGCCTCCAACATCAAAAACAACCCAACGCCCCCTCCATCCGCGCCCCCTCGCGCCTCTTCTCCGGCGCCGCCGCCCACATCGCCTACACCGACTTCACCGCCGCGCGCGCCGCCGCCGCCTCCGATGTCGATTGGCATCGCCTCGCGCACGTGCAGCTCGTGCGCGGGCATCACGACGTCTGCAATGCGGTCATGGTGCTGGCGGAGCTGAAGCGGCTGCGCAGCCCAGCGAGGCGGATTTTGCTGTTCCCCCAGGCTTGGGCGGAGGAAAAAGAGGAGCGGGGTGGGGGCGGAGATCCGTTCATGGACAGTTCAAGGCGGCTGATGAGAATGGCCGCGAGGCGGTATGGGGTTGAGCTTAGGCCGGTGCAGCCGGTGCGGAGCGCTGCAGGCGAAGAGGTCCCGGCGGAAGGATCAGAAACAGAGACATACACCCTCGCCTCAGCCTTCGCGCTCACAGGCCTCGACCGCATCCTGACCCTCGAGTCCCCGGGCCTCCTCTACGACGCAGCCCCCCTCGACGCTATCCTGGCCTTCACCGAGCCCGCCCCTTTCGCCATGCTCCATGACGCCGTCGTTGGCGACGGCATCCACAGCACCGACCTCCTCCTCCTCACGCCCTCGTCCCAAAGCCACACCACCCTCCAAACCCACATCGCCACCACTCCCAACTACAACGACACCCAACTTCCAACCCTCTTCCCGGGCCCCCTCGTCCTCGCCGCCAGCACCCCACCCACCGCGGATTCCGACAGCTCCACAACGCTCATCCGCTCTCTCGCGCCGCTGCACACCGTCAAGTCTCCCTTCAATGCGACTGCGTTTTTGTCCGACGTGGCGTACGTGCGGTTCTGGGACCCGAAGCTGCCCGGGCCAGAGTTCGACGTCCCTTGGCCAATGAAGCGCGCGGCCAGGCCGGAGGATAGGGATGCGGATTGGACGTGGACGAAGCTGTATGGTGGTTTTGCGCAGAAGAGGATGGAGGTTTGTGGATTGGATTTGGAGGCTTGGAGGCCTTGAGGTTGGTTAGGGAGAAGGGGGGTAGTCTTGACTCGGGTTTGGACTTACTTGTAATTGGGCTGTTGGGCGCTTTCACATAAAAGGGGCCGGAAAGGGGGTGTGGTTTGGGTGGCAAGGATACCCTTTGCATTCGGGGCGTACAAATTGGGGACAGCAATGACTATATGTGTGCAACGGAACCGGCGCTATGAAAAATCCTATGAGCATTGGCCTTTCTCATTGATTCTTTCCCATTGGTTCCGTCACAATCATCTCTTCCGAAGATTCCAAATCGTGCGCTTTCAACGAACCCCTCACTCTCTAAATCACTCCCTCCAACGCCTTCAAAACACGCCAGCCTCTAGACACTCCCACACGCCTCCCTCGCCATCCTGAATTATTCCCCCGACCTCCAATCCACCATCCTTTTCCCATCCCATAGCAACGTCACAAGGCATCCCCCAACCCCCCAGCCGCACCCTCCTCTCCCACTTTCCCCGATCAGACTCCCACCTCTCGCACCCCACGCCTTTCCCCTTCCTCACAACCCCCTGCACCCACCCCCCTACCC
>JAWXCT010000053.1:0-21516 GCA_034509035.1 Saxispiralis lemnorum
GGGCGGTGGTGTCCGTGGTGTCGGAGGAGTGGGCAGGGCTGGGGGCGTGGGCGCAATGCGAGCATGCTGGCGGCGCTGGGTGGGGAATTGATGGCCTAGCCAGCAAGGAGCCGGGTGAGCTCTGCGCCGGAGAGGAGACGGCGCATTCCCCTCGCTTGCTTGGACGAAGGGATGGTCGCGAGCAGCCGAGTCGTGGTCGAGGCTCGAGACAGAGCGGAGCGGACGGCGCAGGCGGCCTTCTCGAGCTCGCGATGTGGAGGAAAACGGAGCTGGAGCCGCCGAGCTGCTGCTGGCTTGGCGTCGCATGGGCAGAACGATGTCGGACTGGGAGAGTGAAAGTCTGCCTGAGGCATAACCTCACTTATTTGAGGGAAAGTAGTGAGCACCGAAAATATCATACAGACAACACCAGCCTTGGCTGCCTAATCCCTTTTCTCTACGGATGTATCATCAGCCGACTACTCTACAGAAGGCCCTCAATTCCGAAAGTCACATCGACCTTGAAATCGAAAGCCCTAGTTTTCGTCTGTCCCGTGAACGCCATCCGCTAGCGGTCGCAAATGTAAGACCGTGGGAGGCTCTTCCTTCGAAAAGCACATCATTTTCCTCTTGAGAACGCCGTGGTCTTCGCCCAGCTCAGATGTCCAGCGACATCATCGAGCCGGGGCTAAAGCATGTAACCTGTGGGGTATCGTCGCTCGCTTCCCGTGCCCTGTACGCCGCATGCTAGAATCACAATGAGTGGAGTGCCGGAACTCCTTCGAACCGGACCTCGTCCTGACTCGGAATGTGTCGCCGAGAGGGTGAGGGTGGCTTCGCCCCTACAGCCCCTGCCGAGTGACGGGCTTGCCCTGGCGATTGAGCGGCACCGCTACACCCTTCTTCGTGGTGTTCTTCGGCGGCGTCTTCTTCTTCGAGACGGGCGGGCGCGAGTGGATGTGGTACGGCTCCTCGTTGAGCGCGGTGGTGTTGCGCCAACGCAAGCAGCGCTCCTTGGCGGCATGGTCCTCGTGCGTCTTGTTGCGCGTCGACACGCGGGCACCCTGCTCGCTCTCATCCTCCTGCTTGCGCGCTTCTTCGTCCGCCTGGAACTTCTTGAGCGCCTCCATGGTGTCGGCGATGTTCTTGCGGCACTTTTGCAGCTCGCGGCGCAGGTGGCGCTCGCGATGGCCACGATCGTCGAGCCAGTTGATCAGCGTATCCAGGGCCGCGGGCTCCGAGATGTAGCCCCACTCGTCCGCAGAGAGGAGCATGGTCTCGCCCTCGTCTTCGCGGCGGCGCTCGGGCAGAGTCTTGTTGAAGGTGGCAACGTGCTGCCTCTGCTCCTCGTCGTTGAGCTCCATCAGAGGCCTGGCAGCTTCGGAAGGTCCCTGCACCCACAGCCGCCCGTTCGCGTAGCCGTAGTCCGCGGTACTGGAAGAAGGAAGGCCAAAAAAGGGCTGCCCGTTATGCTCGAACCACCAGTAGGTGTTGCAGTAGCGGTCCTGACCCATCGACTTGGTGCGCTGGACATCGGCCTCGCGCAAGTTCTTGTCGCAAAGGGCGATCTCCTGGTCTAGAAGCTCCAGCTGGCCCGCCAGTGCGTCGTACTCGGCGCAGACCCTCTGGTAGGCTTTGGCCTCTTTCGTTTGCTTGACCTTCTTCTCTTTGAGCTCAGCCTTGCGCGCAGCGTCCGGGTCGCGCTTGCGTTTACGGTCGTCGGAGCGACGTAGACCGCGACTGTTGGCGTTGGCGTCCTCTCCGCCGTCCGGGCTAGCTGTCCCGTTGTTCTCGACGCTGTCATCGATAGATCCATTGGTGGAGTCGACGCCCATGCTTTGGCGCTTAGGGGATTCGGGCGCAGGCGCTTCCTCCGACTGCAAGGCCTTGCGCTCGCGATCCTTGGCATACAGTTCCTCCATAAGCGCCTTCCTGGTCGTCTGATGCTGCGACTTCTCTTTGCGCGTGCCTGTCATGTCGTCGTTGCACTGCTCAAGACCCTCCCTGACGTCGCGAGTCTGTACCGACAGGTTACTGATGATCTGGAGGGCCGAGACGCGGAGGTTGATATCCATCTTGGCGTACTGCAGGCGCACCGACTCACGCGTGGGCTCGAGATGCTTGGGGACCAGGAAGGCGAGAATGCGCTCGGCAGCCGAACGGCGCTCATCACCAGCGGGGTAGGCAGCAGTGATGTGGTGAAGGATCCCGGCCATGATCACCTGCCAGCCTCCATCCCTGAAATCACGCTCGGCCAGTCGAGTCACCCAGCCACGATCACCCAGCAACTCTGAAGCGCGATTTGCGTTCTCGGCGAGAGCAGTCGGGCTTCTGGGATGATCCGCGGCAGGGTCGACGTGGCTCAACCTCATGCTGCTCCTAGTCGAACGAGCTGGCGCGTCTGGCAGTGGAGTTGAGGCCTCGCTATCGTCGACATCCTCTTCGGATTCGTCGTCCTCATCATCGGCGATCACCTCACGTAGTGCTGCCTTAGTGAGTTTGATGTGCCCCTTGTCGTCCACCAGAATCTTCAGCACCGCGCAGTGCATCTCCTCCAGAAGCTCACAAGGCACCTCTGTGGACCGGTATCGAAGCGCCTCCACGCAGTCGTCGAAGGTGAAGCTGTCCAGCACGTAGGTCTCGCACTGAACGTTGAGCAAGTCCCACACATCCAACAGATGGCCGACCGTCTCCATCTTGATGTCAGCAAAAACGGGCGGACCGCGCTGTTTGACGAACGTCTCAAGCTCGGGCGTGAGGAATTGCAGCGGCGGTCGGTTGGTTGGGAGCCTGTGCTGCTTGCGCGGAACGTCGATGTCGTCGACCGGAAACTTGAGCACAGGCACAACGTTGGTCGGCGCCAGCTTTACGTCGGGCGGGATCGGAGCGTTGGCGTTCATCTCGCGTATTTGTGCGTTGTGCTGAAGCATCTGCAGTTGCTGTACTTGATTTAGGGGCATGCCCGGATACTGGCTGCTGGTCAGCATCTGACCTTGCAAGGTGCGCAGGGCGCCGCTAACCTGCTGTTGGATTTGCATCTGAGCCAGCTCCTGCTGAGCTCGAGCCGCCTCATCCTGCTTCTTACGCCCGCGTCCACCTTTGGCTTGGACCATCTGTTGCTGCACGGTGTCAGTGAATGTTGGCATTGGGTGCCTCTGGCGCTCATGATGAGCAATGAGTTGTACTTTGTTCGCCAGAAGTCTGGCGTCCTGAAGAAGATGGGCGGGAATCTCCATGGGCAGTCGATACTGAATCGCTAGGTGCTCCTTGACAAGCCAGGGTGCCCCAATCCAGCCCTCGCGCTGCAGGGAGTTTTTGAGGAATTGACGGAGGTTTTGCTTGGTGAAGACTCTGCGGTCGCGACGGAGGTGAGCGCCGTCCACCAATGCTTCCTCGGTATCGTTGCCGTCCAGGCGGACGAAGTGACGAGCGAATGAAGGGCGTTGGACTTCCCCTTGGGGGCCCTTGATGGTTGGGAACACAGCCTTTTCGCGAATGACCCCGAACTGAGGTTCACTGCCATCCTGGAGATCAACTCTGACGCGCTCGCCCGGGAAGAAGGTGTGTTTGAACTGTTCGTAAACGATGTTGACTGCGTTTGGTTAGCCTTGAATTGGATAAAAGGGATCTTGACGCGCAAAGTTACCAAGCTCGTCCATGCGCGACGCCTGCGAAAACTGAACATCGCGCAGGATGGGCTCGCGAAGGACGTCGGGAAAGATGGTCTCGATCGCGGTGGAGCTCTTCTTCTAAGTGATGTTAGGAAGCGATCGAAGACCTCAGATGCAGGAAGTCGAACCTCGGATTCCAGCGCGTCGAAGTAGGTGAGGCCGGACTTTCCGTTGACAGAATCGACGAATCTTTTCTGTATGAATCATTAGCGATGTTCGAGACCTCGAGTGCAAAAAACAAAGCGTGCCTGCTTGAGATCGTCCAGTCTGCGATGAGTTAGCGACAGCCCAGACAGTCCACGCTCGATTGAATCGTACCTCTTCAAATACGCGTCGTACTCCTTGAAGATCTCGTTGGTCCCTTGCATCACGAAAATCTATGATCATAGGTCAGAATCGATCGACAACTGATGTATATCGCACGTGCAATGCGTACCTCTGACTTGTCCGTGACATCACCTGGGGTTGGAAGAGCCACGAAAGGCTTGCGCTTGCCTTGGAGGACCTTGCCATCTTCAGCCTTTACGCTTCTGTCTGGCAGCTCTTCAAGTACCATGGTTGCGGTGAGCCCAGCGCGAGGCCGGAAGTGCTTCGGGAGTCCAGCACGAGCGAGGGGGAGTTGTATTTATCTTTCGAGATCGATTGTCGCTCGGATCAATTGATCGAGCTTACGATTGGCGTTCGTGGATGTGGGGAGGTGGTTCGGTGAAGGCCGCAGCGATCAAGCGATCGAGGCAGACGCGGTCGCGTGGAAAGACCAAGGTAGCTCGTCCTGCAACGCCGCAGTGATGACAATGCGGGATCGATGGCGGCGCTGACTCGGATGGATGTCGCGGAGGATGAACGATCGAATTTGCTGATGAAGGGGGATGGTGTTGCGCGCGACGGGCCGGTGATCGAGGTGGGTTGGTGAAAGAAAGAAGAAGGCAAAGTTTGCAAGGGAGAGCAGCGGGGACAAGAGGTCCGGGGGGGGTTCAGAGGTGGCCTTGGCGGCATGCAAGTCGATCCGTCGCATGCTCCAAGCTAATATAGTAGGGCCCGGGCCGCAGGTTCCGAAACTGCTCCCTCTTCTTCCACCGCCTCTGCTGGGTTCCACCCCTTAGCGTGGCATGTGGAAGTTTGCCCGCACGCACCGCAACATGGATGTGTTTATACTCGTTCGAATCGCAGAGCATCATACATTAAGGTCCGATGTGACGCTTGCGATGTGTGCTGCATTGATTAATGTTTCCTGTACCAATACGCAGCCATCGGCCTCCGGGGATCTTCCATTGCCGCTTGCATGAACGCAGGTCCATGGCTTCGAAGCCGGCCACAGCTTTTCGATGGCGTAGCCTTTTGAGCCAGACCACTGCATCAGCAAAATCGAATTCCTCACAATAAATAGTCATACTCGAACTAGGAGAAAGCGCGCTTGCAGATTCGACTAAAGCTTGGTGAATTGTTCATGCCGGTGCGACGAGTCGAGCGGTTGGTTCCGTTTGCGTTGCGAAAGAGAAAGTAGTATACATGCACATATAGCATACTGAAAAAGTAGCTGGACAATAAATGGCTTCGTGGCTCAAGAGGTAGAGGAGACCACCAGGAAGCCGATCCAGCTGCCTAGCACGCCCACCGCCGAATAAGAGCTAATGAGCATCAGGGGCAGGAACTCATAGCGAGCCCCGAAGATCAAGTGATGCGCCAACGAGCAATAACCAATCAGTGGAATTGCCGTTGCGATGTATAAGAGCGAAGCTCGATCCAGTAGCCAGACTCGCGTCTTGTTCGAGCTGCTGGCCGTTAGTGACAATTGATAACGCCAGGGTCGACCTAGAACTTACGCAGGTGTCAGTCGATCAAAAGCCAGCAGCATCAATAGTAGCCACAGAGCCGTGTAAAAGACTTTGACAGGAAACTCTATGGCGGTGAATAGCAGTGGAAACAAGCTCACGTGGCCTGCGACAGCCAGCGGCCTATAAGCTCCAAGGTACCGCCGGTCGGTGAGCGCCAGCAGGCTGAAGGGAATGATGACGAGCAGGATGGCCTTTTCATGGACGTGCCAGCCAAAGAGGAAGGAGGCGTAACCGCAAAGTGTTATTACCGAGACGAAAGTATGCCAAGATGGACGCAGGAAGAGCTTGATCAGAGCTGGCTAAGCGGATGTCAACGTAAAAATGCGCGACCACTTCTTATACAACAACTTACAATCTGGGCTGCAAGCGTTGCGATGAACGTCATGCGTGGTGTGACTTCCGGCAAGACGGCGAAGGAAGTGTCACCGACTAGGCCCCTAGTCACACTGTTGACGGCCTCAGCATCGACTGGTAGCTTGAGGTACGGGGCAGCTAGGCGACGTTAGCGAGGTTCACCTTTCCTGGGCCGGCCTCCCATACCGTAGATCAAGAAGCGATCGCTCAGAGAGTATAACGCCCAAACGTTCGGAGCCCAGTAAGCGTGACAGAGGCCTCTAGAGAATGGAAACAATCTGCTCAAGAGCTGCTGAATCTGCCCGTAATACACGAACGGCCCAAAAGCGACTCCAGCCACCAAGGCGATGCCTGTCCCAAGTTTGACGCAGTTTGCAACCTTGATGTCCAAGATAGACTTTGGACCTAGGCAGTAACAGCGCAACAAGTAAACGAACCATGCAGGAGCCAGATAGAGGTAAATGTGCTTCATGCACAAAAGAGCAGCAAAGAGAATCCCACTTGCTAACAGACCGGACGGCTTGCGCGCAAGGACGATAGAAAGAATGAGCATGCCGTAGAGGAAGCCGTTATATTGGAAGTGAATGTGGTCGATAATGAGAAGACCGGGCGAGAGCAATATGGAAAGCGCGGCAGCCTGAGCCTGCTCCCTCGAGGTGGAAGGAGAAGATTGCACAAAGCTGAATTCTCGTTAGTCGGGGACACATTAAGGAGAAGAGAACGTGCATCTACCGGTGGAGTGAATAGGCCAACACCAGTTCTGTCACAACGACGGACGAGCGCTGGAAATAAATCGTCTGCCAGCTATCGTAATTGAGCGCGTTAACGTCAAGCATTGCCGGGTCAACATGCTTGGCTATCTGGGAGAGTGCCCATTCAAAGTAGGCGAAGAAAGGCGGATAGTCGAGGGTCCACTCCGACGTGTTCTTCGTCGTGTCTCAGTCAATCATGTTTCTGGTCGAGAGAAGGACTTGGACATACCTCGAGATACCACTGTCTGAGTGGCAATGAACTGGCGATCGCAAGCCAGTTGCGGTGGACTTCAAAGTCCGTGGAATGGCTGTTGATCGTGTGAGTCTCGGTCAATGGGTTGTTTGTTTTGACCGGAGATCTTACTAGGCAGGCCATAGCAACACCTTCAGCGCGGCTGCTACTGCGGCGCATTGTGCGGTTGACGGATAGACTTCAGCCATTTCCCATTGTAGTGGAATTGGCTTCAAGGGGGCTCTCGATGGAGGTGAAAGCCGAGGCGGACGACGAGACAGCTTTGGGGACTGCAAGTGAAGTTAAGAACGCGTGCACGCGTGCACCCGGCTAGCTATAAGCGGGGACTTGGCGTACTGATACATAGTAATTACGATCTCTAATATAACATTTTCACATAAAACACGGAGGACGCTCGTCGCTTTCGCTTCATGTCTTGAGATCCGCAAAGCTTCCGTGAGAAGACGCTCGCATTCGAAAGCTCATCGTTCTATGCTATGCCAATGCCTGCCTTTCCCAAACTCCTGATAAACGCCGGCGTTCACATATGTATACGACCAACCCCTATCTAAATCACCCGACTCTGCGCTTGCAAATCAGTCTTAATTACCTCTATCTCGGTCCTCATTCGACGCGAAGCTGCCCTGCGTTAGCTCATGGGAGAATGAGTGTCGACCACTCAACTTTTTCTTGGTGCTCTGAAGAGCTCGATTCAGCATGTCCATCTCCTACCGGCCGGACGTCTTGAAGATCTCTCCGAGCATCTTATACTGCTGCTCTGTCCAGACCTCAATGTGTTTTCCGATGCTGTACTGGCAAGACTTCCGGACGCGGTCCAGCGGCCTTGCCGCACGGCGAGTCCTCTGCTGACCCTGCTTCGAGTGAGGACAGCCAACATGGGCGACTCGGTGGGTGGCTAAGATGGCGGAGAGCCGCATACTTCGGCGCTTGGCTGCCATGCTTGAGCATGGCAGTTTAGTTCGTGGCCGCGTTCTGCTGACCAGGAAATCTGAGGAGATGGAGGACAAGGGCTGGGTGCTTGGACTACCGGGAGACGCGTTGCCGGGACGAAGTACGCTGGTGGGACTGTCGTTGCAATGGGGCGTGCTGGATGCTGGCGATCCCGTCCAAGGGGCCAGAGGGATAGATGGACCGGCGTTACCAGGAGAACAGGTCGCGCAGGACGAGCAGGCTGAGCAGGTCAAGCAGGTCAAGCAGGTGGACGACCCATAGCCAGCACTTGGTGACGACGCGGGACTGTCGCGATCATTGCCAAATTTCGCCGATGTAGGAAAAACAGGCGCGCAGTAAGCTGAGAGTCGTCTGTAAAGGCTCCGCTGCGACGGCAACTTGGATGCTCCAAGGCGGTCATCGTGACTCACCATCAGTGTTCCGGAGACATGATGTCTGACATCGTCGACCCGCTGCGGGGGTTGATACAGTTTGTCGGCCCTGAGGGAGTTGGAATGAATCGTGACCCAGCTAGATGAGGCTGCGCCAGCATATGACCATAAGGCTGCACGAAGAAGACGCGAGGTCGGGTTTCCTGAGCTTCATCAGCGTCATAAATCGGCTGAAAGTTCGAAGGAGCGGAGTCGAGCTGACCACTGAGGGGCCAGTCTTTGAGCTCGCAGTGTATACAGTGCATGTCTACACACTCGAATGTCCATGCTGAGCTAGGGTCTTGCGTGATGGGCCTCTTGTCCGCGCAAGCGTTGTCGCAGGCGTGAAGCCATGTCTCACGGCAGCCACAGGCGTAAACCTTGAGAGTCAAGCTGAGATCCATCTTCAGGCGGTTGAGGGGCGGCGATCGGTGCAGAAGACTGACTTGCAGGCAATGAATGACTAGAGAGGTTTGAGAGTACAGTACCTGTCCAACCGGTGATGAAATGACCAGAAACTAGGGAAGAACAGTACTCGTCCGGCCAACGCTATGTAGGCGAGCGATAAAGATGCTTATCTTTGCGCACAAGTCATTGTGAAGTAGGTCAACAATGGCTTTGTTGGCGGTCACTCATGAAAGAACATAGAGCGGCACCTCGGTACTGCGCCTTTGTCTGTTTGACCGCCTGCAGAGCTCATGCTGTCACGGGCGGAGGCTCACGATGCCAACAGCACTTGCGGTTCCGCAAATTGCCCTCATGGCATCATCTTCACTTCGACCCTCAATCCAGCCTTTCGCAGCCGATCAAGGTAGGGCACTCCAAGTGTCGCAGGAGTCAGTACACCCCCTCCAAGTTCGTGCGCATAAGACTTTTCCCGCGCAAGCACCATCGCAGCTTCGGCCAAGCAGACTCCTGTGAAAAAGTACATACTCCCTTCCCAACGCATACGACCGTAGACCCGCTTTGGGTCGTTCGGATCCGCCACATCAGCGTTCGCAATGGCGCGCCATTCCACGTATTCGTTCTTCACTTGCCTGAGACATGAAGTCAGCAAAGAGCGCCTTTTATCTCCCCTCGTGGAAAAGTGAAAAAGGGCACTTACTCCTTCGTTGGACCTTGCCCGGGTTGGTAAACGACTTGTTTCATGGCCCAGCGCATGGGTGGAAGCAGCATCATAATGAATCCCACCATCATCATTAAGTGAACGCCAACGCCAAGAAGCTCGTTTCGTGCTTTCATGTATGCGCTCATGTAGAAATTCGGACCATAAACTTTTCCGCCACCGTACAGACCCCAGCTGCGGTGAACAATTGGAATGTCTGAAGGCCCTTGCAGACTGTCTGTGAGGATTCCCAGATCGCTCACGGTCCTCAATCCCGTCAGCTTCTCAGCCAAAGGCTTCCCCGGCAGGCCTTGCGGTGGAGCCACCGGGCACAATGACCACGGTGCCATAGCCTTTGCGAACTCGCTCAGACTGTACTTCTCGAAGAGACTTAGGACAGTTGCCAGAGTACCACCACTGGCTGAGGCCTTGAAGTCGTAAAGGGTCTGGGTGACCTCACGCGCGCCAATACCGAGGGAATCTTGAAGATGCGCCACCAGCATCCAGGCCATGAGGTCGGATGGCGCAGATTCGATGCCATTCTGCGGGATCATAATGGCGCCGGTCCTTTTTGCGGTGTCGTGGTGAGCCTGAACCATATCATAGACCCAGGGCACCTCGCCGGTGGCATCGAGATAATGTGTCCCCGTTTCCGCGCACGCCTCGAAGACGATGGAGCCATACTGATGGTAGGGCCCAACAGTGGTGATCAGGACCTTTGTTTTCTTCGCGAGCTTCACCAGGTCATCCTTCTCCAGTCGGGCGACCTCGAGGCCAGGCTGGCGTCTGTCTGCGTTGAGAGCTTTCAGATCTTCAACGACAGCTTTCAGTTTGGCTTCAGATCGGCCAGCAACCGCCCAGGTCAAGTCGGTTGGGAGCTGCGTGGTGATGTGCTCGCTCGTGTATTTGCCTGTGTACCCGGTCGCGCCGAAGACGACACATTCGTACTGGCGATCAACTTGCTCCGTCATTTTCAGAGTTCGTCGATATGGATTCTTAAAAGAGGCAGTGTAAACTCCTGGTCTTCAATGCAAGTTTGCTGCCAGACACTCAATTCAGGTTACTGCCTAAGGCACCTAACGCGCGATAACTGAATGATGGAATTGCCAAGCCGCTAGCGCGGGAGTGCTTTGCACACCATCACCCACAAATTCGAACCACGCGCGACTCTGTTGAAGACATTGTCCATCTGTTCATTGTTCACCAGCCACCACCGCAACAATGACCAAAAGAACCAAGAAGGTCGGAATCACGGGGAAATACGGCACGCGGTATGTTTGCACCGCACTCGCGAGCACCGACCGAGGGCGCCAGCGCAAGATGCCCCCAACTTCCGACGGTGTGCTGACTGCTTCGCGCCCACAGCTACGGTGCCTCCCTCCGCAAGCAAGTCAAGAAGATCGAAATCTCGCAGCACGCCCGGTACACTTGCACCTTCTGCGGTAAGGTGAGCGTCAAGCGCCACTCGACCGGCATCTGGGACTGCAAGTCCTGCAACAAGGTACGCCTATATACAGCCAAGAGAAGGGGTAGCGGGCCACAGCAGGATACTGACGCGCGACGCACAAGACAATGGCCGGCGGCGCCTACACGGTGTCGACCCCTGCCGCCGCTGCCACGAGGTCTACGATCAGGCGTCTGCGGGAACTGGCGGAAGTCTA
This sequence comes from Saxispiralis lemnorum, assembly GCA_034509035.1. Taxonomy (NCBI): domain Eukaryota; kingdom Fungi; phylum Ascomycota; class Dothideomycetes; order Mycosphaerellales; family Aeminiaceae; genus Saxispiralis; species Saxispiralis lemnorum. The sequence goes on from JAWXCT010000053.1 coordinate 10,972, forward strand.
AGGTCGCTACGAGGGGGAAATGGGAATGGTCGGCACGGAGTTTCAGTATATCGAGCGTTACACACGGCCACGCCGGCCTCGGACTAGCGAAAGGGACGAATGACATTGCCAGATTACCTCTCGATTTTATGTCTCCGATATCTGTTCTCAGCGATTCTCGCAGTGAAGTTTCCGGTGCGCCCTGAACAAGCATCGCAATGTTCGTCGGCCCGAGTTCGCCAAGGATGCATTCCACGATGGCTCATATATGTTATATTCGGCGTTCAGATGGATGACCCTTCGCTATCATGGATGATCCCAGTCATTCAGCACTGCTGCGGAAGGCTATGAATCACCAGCTTTATTGACTTGAAACTTGCTCGCACGCTATGGGAGTTGCGAGGCCTACGAGCATAGCATTAGAGCGAAAGACACGGCGATTTCCTTTGAGGCCGACGTGGCTGAACGGATGCTTGCAAGATAAACCGACCCCGATCCTATGTGATTCTCTTACATGGCCAGTGTTCTAGCAGAGACCGCAATTCCACGAGTGGCATTCTTGCGGTCGGATGGAAGCCTTCAGATAAGATTAGTCTCACCTCTTATTGCACCTGATGTTCAGGTACAGCTGATTAGAGGTACCGGGTTTGGTGGTTTTCGATGCGCCGCTGCCGCCTGACCACGCTATAGCTGCTTGATTGGCTGGCGGAGGCATTTCAGCACAGACCTCCGCTGTTTAAGTAGCTGGCCCCGCCTCAACTCGTCCTTCTTCTCTCCTCCACACCTCGACCCCAAGTGCCAACCCCCCATGCTTTTCACTCCACACCCTTTCTTGAGCACGTTCAATCCTTCTTCACATAATGGCCTCAACCTGCATTGTGTGCCTGGGCGACCTTCGCCACTCCGCACCCTCCGCCGACGACGATCCACCTCCGGGAGCAACCGAAGCTCCAGCCCTAGGCAGTGACAGCAAGAGCGGCAACGCCAAGAATGATATAGCGGCGCCACCTCTGACCGATGTGAAAAGGTACCGACACTGAACCCACGCTTAGCGAGTCGATCGAATCTCTCCGCCTCTACTGGCGCCGATGACGTTCTCGTTCTGGAGGCCTCCACAAGCTTTCTGACCACACTGCCAATTCGGTGCCTCCCTCCACTCTTGGACGGCTTGAAGTTCTGAAAGATACTCGCCGAATAAGCTTGGAAGGTGAGGGTGACCCTGTCGCCGAGGCTGCTGGAGGCCTCCAGTATACACGCGATCAATCAGCATGCTGACATTGTGCCTCCAGATTCGAAGATGACGAAGAAACGATCGCGCATCTTCTACCGTGCACCCACGATCTACACCATGCCTGTCTCAAACCTTGGGTCGAGCGCGCCAACAGCTGTCCGATTTGCCGGGCGGCTTTCAACATGGTAGAGCTCAGTGCGACAGTCAGCGGACCGGTGGTACACAGCTACGCCGTTAAAGAAAAGGTTCAAGAGGCGGAAATTGACCCCAGCATGATCGTTGACGACGATGAGTTCTTCGCGGTGGATGCTTGGGAGCCTTGCGACATCTGCGGCATCTCAGATGAGTCGCACGAGGCCATGACCTGCGACGGTTGCAACAAATACGTCCACGCATTCTGCGCTGGCTACGACGACACGCCAGATGTGTGGTACTGCCAGACATGCCTGCGAGACCTGGAAAACGACATCGGGCTGCCCGGAATGGCGTCTGCAGTGCGCCGCCGATCACAAAGGCGCGCTAGAACCCAACCACGTCCTATCCAACGTGGCGGGCGGCGCAGCAACGACGCAATTTGGGCCCGCGTATGGCAAGAAGTCTCGAGTCGTCTCGATCTTGACCTCGACTTTCCTTTCGACGAAGAAGATCATGACCAAAGGACAAACGAGCAGCGACGCGGCAACCAACGAACCGAAGAGCAGCGACGGGAGCTCGCCAGATGGGAAGAACGATTTCGTGTCGCGGGTCGCCAAGGAGCAACGAACCGGTTGAGGGACATTGCAAATGCACGGCTGCAGTCTCCAGAGCGAGTCTCGCGTCCACACCCGGAGTCGCAGGAGGAAATACGCGCTTGGAACGCTTTCGACAAGGCGAGAGAATTGCAGTCTGCTCCTGAGAGTAGCAGGTCGCGCAAGCGCAAGGCGACCGAGTCGCCACAGCCGGACTGCGAGCCAGAGCTAGTGGAAACACGACAACCGAAACGTCCGCGCTTGAGACGTGCACGTGCTCGTGCTCCTGAGCCTCGCTCTGAAGCAGAGTCCTCCAGCGCTGCTGCTCAGCGTCGTGGAGAGGGGCCGACATTTTTGTCGTCCCTGTTGCACGAGGTTGAGACCAAACCCGTCGCAGCGGGCTCGCCGGCTGGATCGGACCAATACCTTGGACATCATTCGTCTGGTGGATCTTCGCCGGAGCATTCTCCATGTTCGTCTGGCAGCGCCACACCAGTTGGCCGTGCCTGTACGCCACCACCCAAGCCACCAACTTCGCCGCTACTGTCATCTACCATCGTTCCCATGATGTCGCCGGTTGGCAACACATTTTCTCCCTGTTCACCCAGCCAGAGCCCAGGATCGTCAGATCGAAACGGTCGTCAACAAATTGTAGGCCGTGGACGACCCAGCTCTAGTGCACATCGAAGGGACGAACAGGCGCCACAAGATCGAGCGAGTTCTGCTTCTCCTTCACCCAATTTGTCCTCGGCCGCCAAACACGAGGTGCAACGTATGGTCAAAAGTGCTCTTACCTCTTGGTATCGCCACAACCAAGTCACCAAGGACGAATACACGGACATTAATCGGGACGTGTCGAGAAAGTTGTACGAAGAGGTCGGAGACGCTTCAGCGCTAGCAGAGCAGGAAATACGGGACCGGCTGCAAACAGTCGCAAACGAAGAGGTTAAGAAAGCGGTGGCGGCGCTCCCTGAGCGTTCTGCGGTGGGCCACTGAACGGCTTTGCAGCAGTACTGAAGGACTGGAATTCTGGGATCCAGCGTTTTAGCTGCGGCGTTAGTAGATAGCTACACGGCAAGATACCCCCTCGGGACCGGCGCATCTTGCTTTGTAGATACCCCAACAACATTCACGTTCTTGTTGCTCTGTTCATCGTTGCTGCCCGCCTCTTCTGATGCTGTCTTCTTCTTTCTCTTTGTCATAAGCTAGGTTCATGCAATTTGACCGCTCGATGAGTCTGATAGGGCACCGCACGCAGTGTAGCTCAGCTCGGCCAAATCTTCCCTGAAACGGGGCGCCGAGTTTCGGACTCACAACCTGTCACTAGAAAGCATCGTTATAGTACCTTCTTGGGGCAGACTCGGTGGAGTCGTATAAAATCGCTAAATTCAGATCTTCTGACCATGAATTCCCGGAGACACGTCGCAGTCCTTGGGTGAGTTGTGTCTGCGCATATGTAGGACCTCAGCCTGATGAACAACACGCTGACGAACGACTAGAGGTGGCGTCACGGGCCTGACGTCGGCCATCTTCCTGGCTGAAGCGGGCTACAATGTCACCGTGATCGCCGCCCATGTGCCGGGCGACAAGAGCATAGAATACACCTCGCCATGGTAAGTCTCCGGAGCGACGTTCGATTCAGCTTTGGCTCTCGCTGACGTTTAGTCTCTCAGGGCCGGTGCACACTGGCGGACGGCGTCCACGCCCAAAGAGCCTGTGCTCTGCGACTGGGATGTGCAGACCTTTGATTACTGGGTCCAGGTGCTCGAGAGAGAGAAGCAGAACCCAAAGCTACCCAAGTCTGGCCTGAAGGTATAAGTCCCCCATCCATCCCTTCATCAACCAGGTTTTAACACCACCCCCAGATGCAAGACTCCTACCACTTCTGGAACACACCCCCAACTGAAGACCTCTGGTGGGCGCCCCACGTCCAAAACTTCCGACAAATCTCCACGTACAGCGACCCCGTCCGGTCCATCAACGAAGCCGCCCCCCGAGACGTCGGGAACATCTACCACGCTGCCGCCTGCCGAGCCCCCTCGCTCGACACGGCACGCTACCTCCTCTGGCTCCAAGAGAACGCCCGCGCCCTCGGCGCTGAAGTCATTAAGTCCCGCTTGCCGACGGACAAAGGGTTGCCCGGCGCTCTCGCGGCCGCCGAAACGCTGGCCAAGACCACCGGCAAGGGGGACGTGGACTGTTTCCTCAACGCCACAGGCATGGGGGCGGCGAAGCTCTGCAACGACTCGATCCTACATCCCATCAAGGGCCAAACGGTGCTAGTCAAGGGCGAGGCGGCCGCGACACGCACACGCGAGGGCAATGGCTGGACAGCGTACTGCATTCCGCGCCCAGGCACCGGGAGCACGATCCTGGGTGGCACCAAGGAGCCGAATGTCTGGAGCGAGGCGGCGGAGGAGGACGTGGTGGCCAAAATCCTAGACCGGAACAGCTGGCAGGTTCCGGAGCTGCTTACGGGGGCTGATGGGGGGTTTGAAGTTATTAGTGCGCAGGCGGGGTTGCGGCCAGGGAGGACTGGAGGACCCAGGGTGGAGAGGGAGGTTGTGGGCGGGAGGAGCTTGGTGCATGCGTATGGGCACTCGGGGAGTGGGTATCAGCATTCGGTGGGGAGTGCGAGGATGGTGGTGAAGTTGGTTACGGAGAGTGTGGGGGGGAGTCATGTGTTTGCAAGGTTGTAGACCATGTGCAGTCCTATTAGTTCCATGGTAGTATGCTCCAGCTCCACGTTGTCTCGTTACACGCTCTCACTCGGCCGTTAAGTCTCGCCCTTTACAGTCTCGCTCTCTCCGCCCGTGCCGTTAGCGCCCTCGCTCTCACCAGCAGAGAAAAGTTTCCTCAGCCCCTCCGCCACTTCCCTCGCCTTCTCGTCCGTCCGCGCCTTCATCTCAGCATCGCTCAGCGTATCTAGCTGCCCGAACAGCCACGTCTCCTGCAGCTTGCGGATGAGAACTTGCAGGTCTTCGGCGGCGCGGATCTGCAATGCGTCAGCGCTAAAAAATGCTCAACGAATTGGAAAAACAGGCCTTACGAGTGAAGCGGTCTCGATTTGCATCTGAAGCTGTGTGATGGCGGTCGCGCTGCGGTCCGTGTTTTTCACCTGGACGAGATCGAGGGTTAGATGGTGTTTGCATGTTGAAGAGGAGAAGATGGAGACTGTCGAGGAACGTCGTACCGCGGCGAGCGCGACTAGGCTCTCATATTTCTTAATAAGGTCGTCGCGGTTGGTCTGGATTCTAGCTGAAAAGCTTATTAGAGAATATCGTGATACAATAACTAGAGACGTGTGAACACACAGATCAATGCAGGCGTGTTGCGAAGCTCAGGTTCCATGGTGGCAGTGAGAGTGATATTTTACTTTGTCGGATGGTTCATCACTGTCTCACCACATCGAGAGAGGATGATCAGGGCGCCAGGGGAACAGATATAGAGCACGTAAGGTAGTGTCGTCGTACACCGAAGTGTTTACAAAATTCATAGGAGATCATCCGAAAGAGGAAGGTGGCTGTGCCAAGACTCCTTGCCTGAAGCTTGAGACAGAACATCATTGAAGACATCCATAAATGCTGAGTTGTTGGGGTGGCGCGAGGAGAAAGATAACATCTACCCAGTGCACCGCTCTTCCGGCTTTCTCCACGTGAGACTCATCCCTGAGAACACTCTGCGCTCTGCTTCCTCCATCGTCCTTGCCCTGTTGCTTACAAAGTCTTCCACATCCACCACCTCTCCATTGACCCTACTCCTAACCCCACTCGAATCAAACTTCCACCCATGCTCAATTTTCGCATACCGCCTCAAATCCCGCTCAAAGGTCGTACCTCCGCTCCATCCTACGATTGCGCAACCCACGGCCCGCCAAGGCGCAACGATAATGTCCACACGGCGATGGATGTTCGGATTCTTCGCCTTAGGATTGGCTGCGAGGTCGGCGTCCCGTGTCTTCCATTCCGGGTCCTGCCAGACCAGAAGCGCTTTATCAAGAGTATCGAAGCCGTGGCCACCGCCAGCATTGCGAAAAGGGAGAGTCTGCTGGTCGCGATTGGTGCCATTGAGAGAGAGCAGCAGAGTGTGCGTGACCCAGCCCTCTCCCTCAAGGCTGGCGACGAGGTCATTGACGAGATTGAGCGTTCGCTCTTCGTCAGGGTGAGAGACGATGATGTCGACGTCGCCGCAGGCTTCTTTACCGCGTCTGTAACCGCCCACGAGCATGCTCTGGACGCTGTCGTCGGTGATACGCGCAGCGTGGCGGTGCACGGTCCGGCCAATGGTTTCGACCTCAGCTCGGGGGATGAGGTCGAGAAACTCATCGTAGTATTTGACGCCTATCTGCTGCACGCGCGTCAGGCCAACCCAGCCGTTCTCGACAATGTCGTCGAGGTCTCGCCAGCCTTTGTCAAAGTAGAACTCGCGTGCTGTCGTGGCACCAACACCCCATATGTTGTAGAATAGCCTCAGAACCGTGATATTCTCGTCGGCCTCAATGTCATTGACTGTCTTGATGGTGCCATTGTTCTTGTACTCTACGAACAGATTGGCAATTTTCGCGTCACAGCCAGGGAGCCTCAGTATCTCCTTCGGATGTGACGGCTTGTACGGGTACGCCGCGAGACTGGCAATGCTCGTAGCGTAAGCCCTGACACCAATCTCATCGTTCGTCAGCAACCGTGCCAGCTTAATTTTCTCCAGCAGATCAATGAAGTCTCTGTTCGGATTCCAGCGCGGCGTCGAGCGTTGACAGGCATACTTAATGCCTTGCTTCACCCAATATGGCGGCTCTGGTAGATCTGAAGAGTGACCCGCGTCATGCTCTGATGTGGTGGTTGCGAGCAGATGAGCGGGCTGGGAACTAGGACGTTTGTGACCAGCCTGCCAAGTCGCGGTGGACTTTGGCTTGTTGGAGATTTGACCGAGCTTGCGTTTTCCAAGCACATCTGGGCGGGAAGTTGAGGGAGCGTCCTCTTTGGCGCGTTCAAGGATATCTCTGCTGGGAGTAGAGTTCGACGCAGTGGCCCGCGACCTGTCGTAGGCAGATATCAGGGGCGCGGGTAAAGTCGATCGCGACTGCGACGAAAAGTGGGATGCTGGTTTTGCAACTGGACGGCCCTTGTAGGTCGTAAACTCCTCGATGGGCAGAAATTTGCGCTGTGCCACGCACTTTTCAATCCATTCCATTCGAACTACGCGTACAATCCCGTCGCCAATAGAGTCAGCAGTGCTCAAATCATTGGCTGCAATGATATTTTGAGACGGAGGTTCATTTCTGTTAGCTTGAGTGCGTTGACCATCATCCATCCTTAAACCAGGTTCATCGCTCTTTACTTCCTCGAGCCAGAGTCCGAGGCCCCTTAGATCCAAAAGCACTCTGGCCTTCCTTGTCGCTTTAGAAAGCACAATGCGCGCTTCCGTGACATCGTATGTCAGAGACGCATTTGAGTACACAAGGTCCTCCTCGACTTTATGCAGGTCTTCCGTCGGAAGGTGTGTTGAGGAGACGAAGATCGCAGGGAGGCCCGAGAGATCGAGCTTCACGGGCGCTGTCTCGGATAGCTGCGTCGCCGAACACGTCTCGTCCTCATCTTTTTTCATTTTACCAACGAATCGCGAGGTGCCTCATTCAAGAGTGTTTGTTCTCATGCGCGGCGATCCAATGGCTAGTCTCGAGGGCTTCAGGTGTTGGCAAGCAGGCGACGCGCTCGTCTCGACTCGCAACTGCGCGTGGCGGCAGCTGCGCACAACATGGTGGTGCGTGATCCAACCGTCGTCTTCGCGTCAGACAAGGCGCCGGGTAGGCTATGCCACTGTTCAGATTCGTCGAGGAAAAGTAATGGAAGGTACTGTGAGGCTTTCACATACAGGGCAACCATTACGTCATTTTCAAAATATCGCGCACGGATCAACGGTCGTGCCTCGGCTCACTCACTCCACTTTCGTCCTCAACCCACTTCACGAAAGTTTGCTGCTCAAATTTGGGAATACAAAAAATTGTCAACTCGCTCTCTTGCCCACAGTCTGTATAGAGTGATCATGCGGATGCTTGCAGGATAGCAAGTAAGAGGCTCACCGTGGACCGCGAACCAGAAACGTTCTTAAAGCATTGCGATGACATGAGATTCAAAGCTCAAATTCGTACCTCCTGAGGCCAAGCAGCCGATCATGCGGCGAGACCTCAGAATGCTCGGAAGACATGCTCAATGTGTACGCATTGGCCGAGTATCACTACTGCAACCTCGAGGCAATCGTAGACAATCTTGGGCCTGACGTAGGCCTCGCATTACAAATGCCCCCACATGAGCTCCAGTGCCAGAGCCAACTCCGCACCCCTCTTGCTTTGTATTTCCTATATCATCGCCTCATATCAGAGTCAAATAGCGTGGTCTCTCTTACTCCCTGACGATCCACATTGCTGCTCAGAACAAGACGACACGATGCCGGACAAGATAACCCCTAACGATTCCAGGGCGAAGAAGGAGAGCTTCGAGTTCAACGGCAGACAATGGCGTGAGTGTCCGCGAGCAAGACTTGGGATGAAGATCACAGCGCTCTGACATTGGGGCCAGACTACCTTGACGTAGCGGCCCAAGGCTCGCAAAAGGGCACCGTCGTCCTCATCCATGGCTTCCCAGACATTTCCCTCGCTTGGCGCTACCAGATCCCAATGCTTTCTAGCCTAGGCCTCCGCTGTATCGCCATAGACAAGATAGGCTACGGTGGCACCGTATGCGACCTCTCCCACGCCTCAGCAAAACTCCCCAACTAACCCCGCCTCTCCAGGGAGCCTCCGACCGCCTCTCCGACTACACCTACAAGACCCACGCCGACGCCATCGCCCACCTAGCCCAAACCGTCTTAAACGCCCCCAAAATCATCCTGGGCGGCCACGACTGGGGCGGCGCCGTCGTCTACCGCACGGCACAATGGTACCCGGACCTTGTGAGCCACGTCTTCAGCATCTGCACGCCCTACTTCCCCGTCATGGACAAGTTCTTGTCCGTAGAGGCACTGGTGCAGGGCCCGCTGCCACAGTTCGGGTACCAGCTGCAGTTCGGGAGTGCGGATGGGAAGATTGAGGCGTTTACGGGGCATGATGAGAAGAGGGTAAGAAAGATGCTGACGGCGATGTATGGGGGGAGGCCAAGGAATGGGAAACGTGTGATGAATCCGCAGGAGGGGCTGGATTTGAAGGCGATTGGGGAGGAGGAGCTTTCGGGGAGCCCGTTCTTTGACGAGGAGGTGAGTACTCCAAACCTCCTTGTCACGCCTCTCATTTCTGGCTAACCCCGCTATTCCTCCTCAGGAAATCTCCGCCTACACCACCGCCTTCACGCGCAACGGCCTCGCGGGCCCCTGCAACTGGTACCGCACGCGCCAGCTCAACTACGAGGACGACCAGAAGCTCCCGGCCGCGAGCCGCAAGGGCGTGGAGCAGCCGACGCTGTTCGTGCAGGCGCTCAAGGACGACATTCTGACGCCGAGCCTGGCCGCGGGTATGGAGAAGGCGGTGCCGAATCTGACGCGCGGGGAGGTGGATGCGAGTCATTGGGCGCTGTGGCACACGGTTGAGGCGACGAATGGGTTGATTAAGGGTTGGGTTGAGGGGGTGGTGTTGGGGGGAAAGGCGAAGATGTAAGGCGGGACGCGACAGGTATGTAGGATGGAGAGTTACCTTGCGACGAGATACTCATCATTGCCTTATCATCGATCCGAAGCCACGCCCACGTGTTCGACGCTCACAGAATCTCAATCTTCGCGTCTTGTGCCCAAGCCTCATTCCCAGCCAAGCTCTCCTCTCTCACCAAATACAGCTCATCCAGCAACGCCGGCACAAACGTCCCAGGCCCCCTAACCTCAGGTCTCCTTGCCGCGCGCTCCGCCGCAATCTCATACGCCACCGCTCCCACAACCGCAGCCAACAACTTATCCCCCCTTTCCACGGCCAACAAACTCGCCACAATCGCCCCAAGCACACACCCACTCCCTGTAATCTCCCCCAACAACGGATGCCCATTTCCCACCACCACCGTCCTGCTCCCGTCAGAAAGCACATCTTTCTCCCCTGTAATGAGCACCACATTCCTCTCCCTGACCGCCAACTCCCTCACCAGCTCCGCCCTCTCCGCCAACCCCAACTCCGCCGTCCCACTATCCACGCCCCTCTGCCTTACCCCCTGGGCCCCCGCCGCCGTCCTCACCTCTCCCTCATTCCCCTTGATAACATCGAAATACCCGCCCCGCATCAGCGCCTTGACTCCTTCGCGCCGCTCCCCCGTCGCCCCGGCGCCAACGGGGTCCAGCACCGCCGCCCCGCCGACGGCGTTGTACGCCGCCAGCGCCTTAAGGTGCGCATCTCGCACCTCGGGCGTCGTGGTGCCCATATTGATGACGAGGCTGCCGCCTAGTGCCGCGAGGTCGGCTGCCTCGGCCGCGTTGTTGGACATTATGGGCGACGCGCCGAGGGCCAGGCAGGTGTTGGCGGCGAAGTTCTGGACGACAAGGTTGGTCATGTTGTGGGAGATGGGTTTGGTGGTGGCGAGGGTGCGGATGAGGGCGGGGGCGCGGGCGATGATGGTTTCGCGGGTGAGGGGCCTCGGG
>JAWXCT010000055.1:0-10078 GCA_034509035.1 Saxispiralis lemnorum
TTCCGCTACGAGCTCTCCCAGCGAATCGAACACCTCGTGTGAGATCCGCAACATAAGAGTACCCGACCCGCCTCGTGTGTCCTAGGGCTTTTGCCGCCCAACTTCAATAGTAGCTCTATATGCTCTATTAATAGAGCAAGGAGATTAAGATAGAGTAGGGACGGCTGCAATAGTATATAGTAAACTAAGAAGACTCTCTTATAGATCTTCTTGTATTTAACTTATATTGCAATCTTACTAAAAGGTTTCTAAGATTCCTCTTAGCTTTATTTAATCCTTAAAGATAAAACTACTTGTCTATACTCTCCTCTTCCACTACGAGCTCTAAACCCGCAAATTAAACACCTTGTATAAGATCCGCAATAGTTAAATAGACCTAGAGTATATGCCCTAGAATTCGGCGTTTGTAATATTATGTATATAGACCGCCAAATAGACCTAGCCCTAACTCGATTAAGTCCTTTTAGTTTAGATTCCCGTACTTATTATAGCTAGTCTATAGTACTAGGCATATAAGTCTAGAAGTATTCTTTAAGAGAGAGAACTATAATACCTAACTCTCTAACATGCTATACCTATAGCTATATAAGCACGCTTACGTAGTAAAGATACTTCTAAAGAGAGGCTAGGAGCGCTATTCTTCGAATAAGATCTACAGGACACGGAATAAGGTAATTGTCTATGCGTTTTATTCTTAGCATTTTTACGGAGAAAAGACTAAAGACCGTCCGGCCGCAGGCAATTCGCGAGTGTCAAGCCACTGTGCTGTCGCCGCTCGTTGATCTCCGACTCTGAAGACGGTTGTCCGAATTTGGCCCCGGGAACAGGACAAGATCATCTGGCCTTCGATAGTGTGGTTTAAGGGTCACTGCCTCATTGTGTCGTTGCAAGCGAGAGGCGGAGGAGCTTGGCGCTAGCTTGAAGGGTGTGAACGGGCCGCGCGATCGCTGCGCCCCGGACAGCGCGCCGATCAACACGTCGAGAGTTGGACTTTCACAGCGAGGCGAGCGAACGAAGCGGGAAGCTGGAAGGAAAACCGATGGGAGGGAAAGGCGGGGACGACTGACGACTGAGCGGAGCCAGCTCAGCCGCGTGATTTCACCTCTTGGCGAGGGATTCCTCAGGCGTATTCGTATTGTTGTGAATGCGTCGTCGCTGTTCATTGGCGCCACGCGCTCCTTCAAGCCAGCCAAATCATCCGCCATGCTGGGCTCGGCCCTCCTCAAAAGTCGGAATTCGAGTACGGCGCAAAAGTGATCAACCAAGCCCGACCTTCGCCGCCTCACAGTGTACGAGTACGCCGTGGGCGCTCAGCTTTGTGTAGATCGAAATAAGAAGCCTTGCACTGTCAGATAGCATACAGCCCTGGACGTTCGTGGTATATATTCACGCCGCCACCTTGCCATGACCATCGTCGTTGTCCTCGCCAACTGTTTGCACCCCGATAGTAACGCACAATGTTCCGACGCACTACGCTCTTCTTTCCCATCCTCTCTCCCCTCCTCCTCGGCGCTTCCGCCCAACAGCGCCCCTCCATCGACTGCCCTCTCCCTGGTGCCGTCTTCCCAACCGACTTCGACCCATCCACCGGCGCTGCCTTCCAAGAGGCCCTCGCCAGCTTCCCCGATGTCGTCGAAGCCCTGTTCACCACCGAAGCCATCACAGCCAACGCCACCACCTTCTCCCTTGACCTCTTCTCCACCCGCACCAACGCCTCAATCTTCAGCTACCACCACGAAGGCGAAGCCCTCAATGCCACCCTCTCGGCCGGAGTGCTCGACGACGAGACCATCTACCGCATCGGCAGCGTCACCAAACTGTACACGGTCTACATCATCCTCGCCTATTCGCAAATCGGCCTGAAGATCTTCGACGCTCCCGTTACCGACTACATCCCCGAGCTCGGCGGCAACGACACTGACAGCAATGTGGACCGCATCAAGTGGGAGGACATTACCATCGGAGCTTTGGCCCAGCAGCAGAGCGGAGTTGGCGGTGCTCGTAAGTGGCAAATCTAGGAGATGCTGCGATTTTCCAGCTGACTCCAGGTAGCGGCCGACCTGGTCATTTCGTACCTGGATCCCAACATTCCAGACCTCGCCGAAGAAGGTAGGCATTCTCCTTTCGTGAACCTTGTCATCTCGTCCCTTGGACCAAAGAACGAGATCCCAGACCTCACCGAGGAAGTTGCGGCTTCCGGGGTAATCTTGACCCCTGACCTCTTCGCTGACCAGACTAGACTTCTTCGCTATTATGAGAGACCGCAAGCGACCCGTCACGCCCGTATTCGACGATGCCATGTACTCCGACGGGGGCTTCAGCATCCTCGGTCTCCTAGTCCAGCGTCTCACGGGCATGTCTTATGGAGAGGCGCTAGAGACTGTGCTCGCGGAGCCACTGGGCCTCAACTCAAGCACGGTCGTGCAACCCGAAGGCAACGACGTCAACGGCGTAATTGTGCACTCCACCCAGCCCGGAGGTACTGGATGGGGCCTCGACTCGCCTCTCAGCGTCGGGTAAGCACCGTCTCTCGTACCCATCATTCCAGCCAGTCTAATCTCCAAACCCCAGATCCGGCGGCATGTACTCCTCCCTCGCCGACATGCGCGCCACCGCCCTCGCTATCACGCACTCCACCCTCCTCGCAGCTCCCGCAACCCGCGCCTGGATGAAACCCAGCTCGCACACCGGCACGCTTGTCGCGTCTCTCGGCGCGCCCTGGGAGATCTACCGCCTGGGCCTCCCCGTAGGCGCGAACCGCACGCGCATCTCGGACATCTACACCAAAGCGGGCGGTAACCCGGGCTATGGCGCCGTGTTCACACTAGCCCCGGACCAGGAAATCGGCTTCAATGTGCTGACGGCGGGGGCCGCGGCCTCGACGGACCGGTTCTACTTGCGCAACGCGCTGATCGAGACGTTCATGCCGGCGCTGGAGGCGGATGCGAGGGCTCACGCGGCGGAGAACTATGCTGGCACTTTCGCGGACCCGGAGGATGGCAGCACAAATCTTACGCTTAGCGTTGAGGCTGGGCGGCTGGGTCTGGGCCTCGACTCATGGTTCATGGAGGGCGTGTCGTGGGCGGCCAATATTACCTTACCCGGGGCGCCTCCCGCGGCGGCAGAGACCCTGTCGTTCCGTCTGTATCCGATGGGGCTGGAGGATGTGCCGGACGGGTATGGGCCGGGCTGCCCCGTGATCAAGTCGTTCCGCGCGGCATACGGGAGCAAGGAGGAGCTGGAGCGGCCAGCCGTGTTGGGAGGCGAGGGCGGACTGACGGAAATGCCAGGGGCTTGCGAGCCGTGGATGACGACGGGCTTTTCATGGGTGGGTGCGATCGGTGGGTCGACGGACAACTTCTTGCTGGAGGTGGTGGATGGTAGGTTGATGGCGGTCACCAACGAGGTCGCAGGGGTCAAGATGGTGAGGGTGGACTGAGCGGCCGCCTGGATGTGAACAGGACTGAGATCAGCCAGCTTTCTATTTCTCAAGAGTCTTGCTCGAACTTACCATGTAATATATACTCAGTGTTGAGCACCCAGGAGACAGGTTGGCACCCAACTTGTCCATGTCAGCAGCACGGCACTCTCAACCCAGACCGGGCGACCTCAGAACCGAAGGGAGACAAGGGAAACAGAAGAGCCAAAAACTACAGATGCCGCTCCAGAGCTTACATCCCCTCCCACTAACATGCCCTGTATGATACACCCACCGAGCTTGAAATTACTGATGCTTCCATAAGCCGAAGAGTGTGCGCCGCCCATCCGTTTAGGAAAGGTGTCTCCATGCGCCTTCCCTTTGAGCCTGCATATCGATACAGCCCAGTCCGCCCTAATTCTTCTTACCCTTCTTCTTCTTGTTCTTCTTCTTGTTCTTCCCACCTTCAGCCCCAGCCCCACTTTCGTTCGTACCATTCTTACTCCCCTCTCCATGGCCGTCCTCACTCGCCTGCTCGCTCTTCTGAGATGCCTCGGGCTGCGAGGAAGCAGCGGACGAATTCGGCCAAGCGCCATTGTCCTCTCCATTCTCCGTACCCTCGCTGCTGGACGCCGTCTCCAGCACAATTTTCTTCATCCCACTGACATCGATCATGGTCTCGGTGATGCTGCCACTGCGAGCTGCGCGTCGCGAAGTAGAGCGGTTCCTCGTCGGACTGTCGGTGCCGTCCGTATCTGGCTTATCGGTTGCGCCAAAGACTATCTTATCCGGGACTTGAAGGTTGGAGGGTTTCTGCTGTTCTTGCTGTCGGGATGGCGCACTAGTAGCTCCATTACTTTGGGGAGTAGGGGATGCGGCCTTTTCTTCGGCCACTCGAGATGCGTCGTACGCGGACATGCCATCGGCGGAAATACCTCGCTGGCGAGATGGAGAGCCCGCGGTCCCGTAACCTGACATCAGCGCACCGTCGCCGTGGCTTGCCTCCCTTCCAGCAGAGCCGAGCAGACCACTCCTCTCATTAGTGCTCGCGGACAGGCGACCTTGACGATCTTCGAGGCCAGTAGTTGATGGATGCACGTACATGCTGTGGCTGCGCTGCGGCTGAAGTCGAGTATTTGCATTGGCGGTACTCTCGCCTTCGGGTATCGTGCCGACGCCTGGCTTAATCTTGACAGAAGTGACTTTAGTGGGACGAGGCTGAGCTGCAGCATTACTGGGTCCGAGATGTCTGAGATGCTGACGGATATCAGAAGTGTCTGTTCGGACGGGTACGGCACCAGAAGGCTTGATCGTCTCCTTCGTGGACGCGGAAGACGGCACACTGGGCCGCCTCATTAGAAACGTGGTACCCGGCGGCCCATTCGCAACACTCGACTTGCGGCTTTCACCAAGAAGCGGCTCGTCCTCAGTAGCTGCAATTTCGCTCTCGTTTGATCGAATCGGATCCATGCTGGGTCGCTTGCCGTATGTCTGCTTGGGTGCGGGTGCCATACGTCTGATCGCCTTGTGAACGTCCACAAACACGTCGCTCTCGTCGATGATCTCCTCTCCAATCAATTCCTCAATCACATCCTCCAAAGTGACGACCCCAAGAGCGCCCTTATCCTGCCCAGGGAAGCTCGAGACCAGCACCATGTGGCTCTTGCCTTCCTGGAAGAAATTGATAATGTCGAGACAAGAGGTGAACGGTGCCGTCTCCGGCAGAGTGGCCAGAGCAAAGTCGCCCACCCGCATGCAGTCCTCCGGGTCATACGTGATCAGCATCTTGACAAGAAGCATGCCAATAAAATTGCGATTGTTGTCAGGAGCGTAGATCGGGATGCGAGAGTAGCCTTGCGAGAGAATCGTGTCCATCATGCGTTCGTCCAGCACAGTGTCGGTGCTCATAGTGAACACGTCCCCCATAGGCGTCATAATATCTCCCACGGCCTTCTCCTTGAGATCCAGCACGCTATTGATGATGGTCACCTCGTCCTCCATGAGTCGCTCGTTCGGCGTGGTGCCCAGAGTCTTGTGCAGCTGCACCAGCGTCTTCAACCCAGCCTTCTTGTACATCGTCCCGTGGTCTTCGCCCAGCAAGTAATCGAGCAGCTTCGCCGTGGGCCACGCAACGGGACACATGATCCACATGAGGATGAGGACCATGGGAGCCATGAACGATCCGATAGATAAGCCATAGCGAACGCAGATCGACTGGGGGACAATCTCGCCGAAGATGACTAGCCGGCTTATCAGCATCAGCACTGCAGTCCGAGTGATGATGGCACTCACCGATCAGAATGGTACTACTCAGCACGGCCGGCCAGCCGCCACCCAGACTCCGGTCCAGCACAATGGGCAGCGTCTCGTTGGTGATGACATTGCTGAGCAAGAGTGTGACCAGCACCCAATGCTTGCCCCTCTTGAGCAGGTTCAGCACCTTGGTCGCGTGCTTCTTCTCGCTGCCCTCCCCGCTGGTCGCTATCACCTGAAGGTACGTCTCGTCCTGGCCCATAAGGGCGATAGTCAGGCCTGCAAACGCGCCGCCGAGCAGCACCAAAGCAACCGCAACGCCCAGATATGCCCACAAATCGGCCCCTTCGACAGTCTCCCCCTCTTCCTCATCCACGATGCCCACGTTCTCGGACTGCGGCCAAAAAGACAGCATCGGCGCCGCCTGAACCAGAGGAACCAGACAGGCTTTTCCCAGCAGCAATGCGATTGGCCTCACGGTTCCCAAGCCCATTCCTCCGCGACGCGCCGCCAACCCGCCGGCCATTGGAGCTGTTTTCAAAGCATGTCTGCTTCCGCCCGCGATCCGTCCCCGCCCCACTGACGACGACATCCGAGCTCCTGTTTGACGCTCGACAGAACCGCGTTGGGCGTGTGTGTCTGGAGTCGTGTGGGGTGGATGATGAAGGTAGAGGGAATCGAGGGGCGAGCGCGTCGACCGAGCGCGAGGATGTCAGTGCGGCGCTGGTGTCGTCGCCGACGGCCACCAGCGGCTGCAGGCGAGATTGAGATCTCGACAATTTCTCTCGGCGCGGATGTCGCGCATGACGCGGGCCGTGCCGCGTTCTCTTCGGGGCAACCACCTCTATCTCCGAGAGAAAAATGCAGCAAGTTACATCTTTTTACCCGCTCTCCAGAAACATTATCTTACAACGGCAATATGGCCCCCAACAAAGGATTCAATCGTGCGCGCGAGCTCAAAAGATTAACAGAAGATGGTCCCGCCGGTATGCAAGCTCCTGAAAATCTGAAGAACTGCCACTGACTGTTCCCCAGAACGCGACCCAGAGGCAGACGACGTCTCAGCCGGTGCAAGCGACAGCGAAGTCGAGTCCGAGGCCGAAGACGATGACGCCCACGCTCGCGACCACTATGTTAACGTCGGCAAGAGCAAGCTGCGCAAGCCGAAGACCGCCGTGCTGGGCCCGCAGTATCGGGGCTCCAAAGTCAGCAGGAACGCTATGGAGGAGGATGAGGAGGAAGATGATCCGTTTGGCAAGGGCTTTGACGAGGAGGAGAGCAGCGATGACGACGGAGGCGCGGAAGCGGACAGCGAAGACGCCGGAGAGTTGACCCATGGAACTTCCGAGGACGACTCTGCAGACGAGGCGGACGAGGAAATGGATGCCGGAATCAAGGAATCCAAGGTCGACCGAGCGGAGCTGCGCAAGACATTTGCAGATGAGCAAAAGGCCATGGCATCGTCCGTCTGGCAGTCGGCGAAGGCAGATGCGGACAAAGGGCGAGCGGTCAAGCGTCAGCGAACCGCCTTCGACGCTCTGCTCAACGGCCGCATAAGATTGCAGAAGTCCCTGGTAGGCGCGAATACTCTGGCCGGTCTCCCGGAGGAGGATCTGCATGGCCAGCTCAAGGACAATACCGATACGATCGCGTCGGCTGAGAAGGCAGCCTACAGCTTGTGGTCAACGCTCAACGACTTCCGCGAAGGACTCGATGCGGCGAAGACGGGCGAAAAGCGGAAGAGATCGGAATTTTCGACTGGCACGTCTACTGAAGACCTCTGGAATCATACGCAGGCACAAGAAACCAAAGCTTTGCCTCGGCGCAATGCGGTCCTACAAAAGTGGTCGGTCAAGACAAGGGGTGCGACAGCCACGCCGCAGCGCAGCCTGATGGGCGACAACGAGAGCCAGACCACAATCGTCGATATTGTTCGGGAGCATCTCTCCAACACCGACCGCCTGACAAGGCGAGCGCACACTCCACGCTCGTGTGCACCCCTCCAGCTGGCTGCCAAAGCGGGCGAAGATCCAAAGATCTACGACGACGCCGACTTCTACGGTCTCCTTCTCAAGGAGCTGCTTGAGCAGAAATCACAAGATTCCGTCGCAGCCGCCAACGTCGACCTCGACTTCAATCTTCGTCACGAGACGAGAACAAAGAAGAACGTGGACACGAAAGCAAGCAAGGGTAGAAAACTGCGCTACACTGTACACGAGAAACTTCAAAACTTTATGGCTCCCGAAGAACGAGGGACATGGGGCGATCGGCAGACGGATGAACTATTTGGGAGTCTATTCGGACAGAAAATGGCTTTGGGAGAGGAGGACGGGCAGGAGGATGAGATGGCAGATGCGGAGGAGGACATCAACCCGGATGAGGCTGGTATGATGCTTTTTAGGAGATAAATACCCCGGCGAATGCGACGCAGTATTTAAGCAACCGAAACCCTCCATTCGATCTTTTAAGCGCGGTCTCAGCAGTCGGCGACTGAAAGCGTTGAGATTCTATTCACGCGCGAATCAGCAGTTTCTCGACGGCAGAACATCGTGCGCATCAGTGAGTCGGCGGTAACATTCTGCTTCCGTGCCAGCCTTCTTGTGCTCAAGACGCTTCGTAAGGATGGTTTCTCGTTGCTGAAACTTTCTGCCTCTCCTTTGAAAAGCTCAGAAAGGCGGCTGGACGCGAGGTCTTGCGTGAAAGCGAGGTGAGATCAAATTTTCCACTCTTCATTTCTGCGCCGGGCAGCTGGCGTGATCCAGGTCATTCACTTATCCGTACGAAAACAAAGGTTCAAGGCTGCAGCGCGATGGGACCGATTATATCAATACCAAGGAGCGGGACGCAACTCCACCCTCTTCTAGCACCATTCAAGCTATGGAGGGTGCCAAAGAGTCGTCTACCGATCCCGAGAAACCTGCAGAACAATCAGCAACGAACATCCACGATGCTATCGCCGTGTCATACTCATCAAGATTTGCGCAACAAGTGCGGATCAACACTGCTCACAACCCTGCCTCTCACCACCCGAATCAGCTTCAAACCTCCCAAAATGTTGCCTGGAACACGTGCACGGCATGCGCCCGCTACATGCAAGTCTACCACGCAGCGTGCGGCCACAAGTACTGCTACGCATGCCTCGTGCGACTTTTCGAAATCCATCTACACACGACCAACCTGGATGCGCCGGCCTGTTGCGAGAACCACCCCATCCGCCTCGAAGACGTAAAGAGCATTCTTCCACAAACCCTCATCGGTCGGATCCAACGAATCAGACAAGAAGTAAAAGACAAGAACCGACTTTACTGCCACGTCCCCGCCTGCTCGGAGTACATCAACCCCGTCGAGCGCAACGCCCTCGCGGGTACGTGCCTGAAATGTGGCACGCAGACGTGCGTCGTTTGCAAAAATGCCACCCACTTTCGGGGCCGCTGTATGAGAGATGTCGGACGGGAGGCGTTGCTTCAGACGGGGAAGGAGAACTTGTGGAGTCCGTGTCCGCAGTGTGGGGAGATGATCTCGGTTGATCATGGTCATCCGGCTGTTGTGTAAATTCTACGCAGCAGTCCAAAAGGTGGTTTGACAGTCGCGCGCTGCCTTCAATTACACAGATGCCGTTGCGGAACGCTCTTTTGCCTGCTCTGCGGCCAGTTTGAAACGGATTGCGCTTGCAGCCTGGACGAGAAACGCGAATTCCAGAAACGTCTTCCTGGACAGGCCTGCTGAAGAACACAACGGCAAACATTGGTCGAGTTCTTGGTTCCGAATACTGAAGGGTTAAGTCGACTATTGGCTCGAAAGATGCCTAGACTTCGAAAGGCCTGTGGAGAGGATGTTCTAAGACATTTGAGAAATGTTTGGAAGGCATAGGCGTCACGCGAAAGATAGTGCGACCTCCGTGCACCTTCGTTCCTCCCGTCCCTGTTTTCGCAGCTAGGGAGAGCTCCGCATCATCCACCTTGAGTGTCAAAACGTTGTATTCGAGCGCGTAACCTCGTCGTGTTTACTCCTAGATGTACTGGTTTGCTGGAAATGACTAAGTTTGTAGCGCCTGGATATCTGCACTCTTCTACCATCCTTCTTAGACGCCTGCCGTCTTAATAACGGGCCTGTCTGACCTTTGAAATGTTGATCCTCATCACAAGCTAGCAGATCAGCATTATTCTTTTACCCACCAAGGGAATTGATGGTATCTTGAAAACCCAAGACAGCTCCTGCCTCATTCGGCCATCACAAGCCCATGGGGCGAAGCTCGGACATATGACGTAGCTGTGCCCGCCCAAAACAACCGCAGCACAGCCCGACGAGCGGCCGGGCGTGACCACGAGACTCAGTTTCTGTCTCGAGGTTGATTCGAAACATCATCCCCCCCTCTCCCTCCCTCACCTACCGCTCACTCGCTCCCCC
>JAWXCT010000055.1:49137-60403 GCA_034509035.1 Saxispiralis lemnorum
GGGGAGGGAGTGGGGGGCGGAGTGGGGGAGTGATTTTCAGGCTGTGTTGGATCGGGAGGGAAAGGAGGACGGGGTCACAGCTGAGAAGGCGAAGATCGATGAGGGGGAAGGGACTGCGCCGTCTGAGAACTGGCAGGACGAGGAGTCAGACGACTCGGACGCGCCACCCGACCTCGACCTGCGGACTGGACAGTACGTCGCGCGAACAAGGGCTCCTCGTGCTAAGACTCAGGAGCAAGGCCCGTCGACCGCGCTGTCTTACCGCTCCAAAGGTGATCTAGCGACAATCAATGGCACTGTCTCAGCCGGTGCGCAGTTCTTGCGTGAGAGGAGGGAGTGGCAGGGTTTGGGTAGTGATCGCAATGAGATTGCATATGAGCGCGATGAAGAGGGACGGATTCGCGGGGCTGGTATGCAGGAGGGAAGAGGGGGTGTGGCCAGGGGTTATGCTGTCGGAGGCGAGGGCGAGGGGTGATGAAGGTGACGAATTCTTGATCTTGCAAAGAAGGGTGCGGGTGCCGGCCGGGCATGCCTCTCCCCACCTGCTCGCAGGTGGTTGTCACACTTCGACATGATCTGGAACAAAAGCCGATCTGACGCTGCTGGGTACGTGATGGACGTACGAGAGTGATCTCAAGCACAAAAAGAGCTTCGAGCTGTGCGGCAGAGACGCGTTGACGAGCGTTTTGGGCGCTGAGAGCGAGACAATTTTTGCCAAAGATGTTGAACTAAGACCGAGAGCTGACATTGGGCTCTCTGCCTCGACAGTTTGACGCACTGAGCAACGATTCAGCGGGAGTAACGAAATTAAGCACCCCAAAGTCCGAATCGTTCTGGTTCATTGCGTTCAAACTTGAGCCACAGCTCAACGGCGGCCCGTAGCGTGAGGCTTCAGAGCGATTAAAGACCTCGAGATATCGCAAGTCTGGAGCTGTCTCGGCCATTGCTACTTTCCACATTGCCATGCCGTCTAATGAACAAGGAAGCACAACATGGCTTGTTTGCCACCCTTGGCTTCGAAGCAGTCAATCTCCCCTGACTCTCGAGGGTAGTGAGACAGTCTTGCTTGGGGCTTGGAATGCAACGCCACTCTTTCCAGCGGCGATACATCAAGGCTCAAGCATTCTATTTCGGCGAGAAGAATCCAGACAGACATACATTCAACTCGACGAAGCAGGCCTTCTTTCGCACTTACCTTCTCTAAACATCTTTCAAATTTACCTAATCTCCTCCTTCGATCTTCCCAAGCGACCAACCTAGTCAGTCAATCCAGCCCAACGGACCACCGCTATACCGTAGCCGCCATCATTCCAACCACACAAGCATCCACCATGTCTTCCAGCAGCGTCGTGAGCACCGACAGCTACACCCCTGCCACCACGCGTTCCACTACGCCCGTCTCCATTCCCTGGACCAGGAGCACGCGCGTTCTGACGCCCCAAGAGGAGCGCCTCCACGCCCTGGGCTACCCCCACGTCACCACCACCACGCTCCCTCAAGCGCAAGTGTCCCACTCCACCCCATCCTTTTCTCAATCGTCGCCCAAAGTCACGGCTAAACTAACCCTTCACTGTTCTTTATAGCAACGACCCCAGCCACACTACCTTCCGCCCCGCCACGGAAACCACCTATCTAATCCTGTCCGGCACGCTCCAGAAGTACAAGTACACCGGCCCGGACCCGGACGGGATGCGGCTGCGCTGCAGGTCGTACGGCGTCGGCGAGCAAGCGACGTTGAGGACAGGGGTGTGGTATCGTGTTGAGGCGGGGGAGAGAGAGAGGGGGTGTGAGGTTGTTGTTGGGGATCATGTAGAGGGTGGAGTGAAGGGGAGGGACAACGGGGGTACGAGGAAGGATAAGGGTAAGGCGAGGAAGTAAGAGGGCTATGGGTTGAACGGTTGGGGGCTTTGAGGAGACCGGGCGCTCGAAGTTGCGATTAGTGTTGGGATTCTGGAGATTCCATTGGCGACTTTCAGCGCGGTTGCGAGATCCTCCTTTTTCTCGTGTTTATGCCTAAGTGAAGATGTTGATGCGAAGGATGGGCATCAAGAACTCTCTCGCCAACTCCAAGGTTGGCCAGGGTGTGGGCGTGAAAGAGTCGCCGCTTGGGACCACCCTTTGGTGACCCTTTCCCTCATGGTCCATTGCAGCACACACTTCATGAAGATCTTTCTGTTGCCGAGGTGAGCCAGCAGCTGGGATCTGGGGGAGAAGACCTGAGATCAGAAGACACTCCATCATATCGAAGGATCTGAAGTACTCTCGAACTTCAGCATAGCCTCCCCTTCGATCACAAGTTCCTGTCACGACGCCCACTCCTCTTAACTCACGCGGAGTTGGATGTGTATACTGCCCAGAAGCGACGTGCAAGTAGACTTCGCCGGACAGGATCGGCTCGCCCCTCGGGACCAAGGTCCGCGACGCATGGGATGACGGATACTGATAGGCGTTCGTGTCCCATGGTGGTGCACGCGAGCATCGGTTTGTGGGGGCGAACATGTGGTCGGAGGCACAAAATGCCAAGCACAAAGGGCGATGTGACAGAGGTCAGGTCGAGGGTTGTTTCAGGCCGGGCGGTGGGGCTCCATGGGGAAGGAGGAGGCTTGGCGCGGGTCGACGTCACTCCTGAGGTCCATTATCCCGTCTTCATCTTATCGTCGTCACTTCCATCAACATCTCATCAATACTTCGTATCATGACTTTGCTCCAGTATGGTCGAAAGATACTCTTCGGTACCCACAATGATGAGTCAGGATAGGGGCTGGGGCTCTGGAAGATGAGCCTGTCGCAGCCTCGGTTTGATGAGACGCTTAGAGTGAAAGAAGACAGATGAAATGGGTACGAGATACAGTCGCGACCTCCTCTCTTCCACCAAATAAGAGACGATGAGCCGCAAATGGATGTCGCCATCTCTCCCAACCAGACCTTGCCTCGGCGCTTCGACCTGTTGATCGGCACACGAATGACAGACGCCGCTTCAGCGCCACGCGCCAGGAACTGGCTTTCGGACCGCCGCCAGCGACTCTACTCCGTTACTTTGTCGATGCTTTTGCTGGCCTCTGAGGGCGCCTGATACAGAGCACCTGGCCTCGGAGTTTTTCTGTGGCGTCTTTCTCTCCAACCTGGTATTTGTGTACATGCTCATGATTGCGCCCATCGCCGCGTGATGGCTCGACGGCTGGAGGTGATGAGGGAAGGAGAGCCTCGTGGCATCCCTCATGGCAAGTACAGGTCGTCTTTTTTTTTCCTCCTCTTCCTTCCGTCTTCGCTGGTGCGGGTCTTTGTCTTGCATGCCTTTGCCGCTCCTGCACATATAAATCTTTCGGGTCACCCCGCCAGTCGGTCCCTACACCGCCTTATTGCGAATCTGGATATCGACCAATCTATCCATTGTGCTCTCGCGTCTAATCAGATACCCTACCCACGCCATCGGTATTCCTAGAATGGCATCTTTTATGGAACGAATCAGGAGGCTCTTCCGGAGGAAGCCTAAGAAGTCGCAGCAGCCTGATAGCAATGACGCTCCCGCAGCTGCTGCGCAGGACAACACGCTTGCTCAAAGGCAGCAGCAGCAGCCTCTTGCCGAAACTGGCGACGGCCAGCAGCCCGTTCAAGCCGCCGCCACCGAAAGCACGCTTCAGATTGCGCTGCAGAACCGTACCAACTCCAGCAATGTCTTTGCCTACATCAGTCAGTATCGCCTCTTCTGGTCAAGCAAGAAATCATCCCACTTCTAACATCTCTCCTTCTCAGCCGGTCAAGCAATCGACCAGGGCAATGCCCTTTTCCTACTTGGTGCTGACGCGAGAACCGCTGTCTACCCTACCAGCCCCTCGTCCACCGGCACCCCAATCGCCCAAGACATCGCCATCAACCTCGGCGCCCCCGGCAACATCGTCACGGCTACCGTCCCCCGTATTGCCGGCGGCCGCATCTGGTTTTCGATCGACTCCCGCCTGACCTTCGCCCTCAACCCCGGTCCCGGCCTCGTCGAGCCCTCCATCTTCAACCAAGCCGACCCCAACATCAACACCAACTTCGGTTTCGCCGAATTCACCTTCAACTCCTTCCAGCTCTTCGTCAACGTCTCGAGTGTCGACTTCGTCGGCCCCCCCGTCTCGCTCGCCCTCCGCGACACGAACAACAACACCCAGCGCGTTCCGGGCCTCCCCGCCAACGGCCTCCAGCTCATTGCCGATGGTTTGCGCACCCAAACCGCCAAAGACGGCCGCCGCTGGTCCTCGCTCATCGTCAACGGCCGCAACGGTGCCCCACTCCGCATCCTGAGCCCCAACTCGGGCATCCTGCTCAACCCAGACTGGTTCCGCACCTACTGGACCGACTACGTCAACGCCGTCTGGGGCCGCTACCGCAACCAGGACATCATCATCAACACACAGGCTGCCGCGGGCAACGTGCGCGGCCGCGTCAACGCGCGCGACGAGCTCGAGTTCGGGAGCGGTGTGGGAAGCTTCGCCAAGCCGACCGCGGGCGACATCTTCAGCAACTCGTCCGGGCCCTTCGCCACGGGAAGCAATGCCGCGAGGAACGCTGTGATTCCAAGGTTGGCGGCCGCGTTTAACCGCTCGACGCTGTTGCTGTCCGACACGCACCCGAATGGCGTGAGAGCCGCGCAGTACTACACTAACCCAACCACGAACGTATGCTCTACCCACCCTATGTCCCCATCCTGAACGCAATTAGAACGCTGACATGATCACGAAACAGCACTACTCCCGCCTCGTGCATTCGACGCAGCCCGACGGTCGGGGCTACGCCTTCCCCTACGATGACGTGACGCCCGACGGCGGAATGCCGCAGGAGGGCGCCATCTTCAGCGGCAATCCGGCGTTATTGACGGTGGGTGTCGGGGGCAGGTGAGGAATGACGGGGCTTGAGGGTACGGAAGAGTGGAGGGAGTGGGAGTAGGAGAAGGGGTGAACCATGTTGGTTTGTGTTGGAGTGTGGGCAGTCGCGAGGACGAGTTTGAAGAGTGTGCACTTCTAGCTTTGACGCACTTTGTTGTTAAGGTAGGTGTGTGCTTGCGTTCGTCTTGGGGTGTCGATCTACGCTCTCTAGGTAGTAGTTCGATTCAATACACATTTCACCTTGAGGTCTGAAATCCTGACTGAACGATTGGTGTGGAAGAGGTGTAGTGTAAGGCTACTTGAGGGTGAATCAACGGCGGCCACAGACGGTGGAAGCATTTTGAGAACGTGGAAAGAGAAATGGCTCGCATTAAACATTTTATCTTTCCTCGTAGTCGTACGAGCAGACCAGCCTATGTAGAGAGTCATCTTTCGCGAGATAAGCAGGTGCGCGAGGCCGAGCCTACCTTAACGTAATCATTCGCGTGAGGAGCGAGAAGTCGCATACCGATACATGCAGAAGCACAGCTAGTGCTGAACCGTTTGTGGGCGCTATGAAATTGTGGGTGGAGAAGGAAATGACTTTGGCAAGTCGGCAAGCAGTCTTCTTCGTTGGAGTTCACGTACGTAGAGTCGATCGTCTGGAGAGATCCCGGGTGAACAGCCTTGGGGACCGACGGACGCAAACTCGTCGTGCCACTCAAGGGGCAAGTGGCCGACACTGACGAGGTTGGTCAAGAACGATGTCTATCCACTGCTCCCTTCGCCGTCCTTGTAACTCTTCTTGCCCTTTTGTACGTCAATCTGCTCTCGCTTCTTGCCGCGCCGGAGGTCTTCCCTTACAGATGGCTCAGAGACTGAAATCCCTCGAGTATGGCCTTGAACTTGTCCCACTCACTCGCGTTTCCGTTGATTGCTGCCTCGTTCGCGTCTGCATGAACTCGATCCGTCGCTTGCGAATTTTCACTAGCCTCTTTGAACGCCCTATCGGAAACAACGTCCGCACGTACAACTGTTTCTGCGCCGAGAAGAACACGACCCGCGTGTACGTCCGAGATGCCCCCAAATCGCCGGACTGTCAGACTTTCACGCCCGCTAGTGCGTGGGGAAGATTTCGCTAAGCAGGCAATCGACTGTCTTTGGTAGCGGCATGAGGGCGTCGTCGGCCGAACGCAGCCTGATGTAGAGGTCACTGGCGCGGCGGTAGCTGAGACTCGAACTGTTTAGAGCTTTGAACAGACGTACGAGGCCCAGAGCGAAGACCGGAACTGCAAGATGGACGGGTTTGAGCAAAGGGCCGGGAAGTAGAGCACGGAGTTCGACGCCAGCGATCGGTCTCAAGGAGACGAGCTCGGCGTAGTCGCGCGTGCTGTACTTGTGGTCGTTTGTCGTCACGATAAGACTGTCATGGCGTCTGCGTCCAGGCTTACGAAAGTGAAGGCGGCGAGGTAGTGCTTGCAAACCGTACGGCGGAGTCCGGGCGACAGGGTGAGGAATGAAGCCATAGCGAGGGAGTCAGATACAGACGATTGCTCGTAAGCGGTGGCAGCGAGTGCTAGAACAGATGCGCGCGAAGCAGTGAGAGTTGATCAGCAAACGCAAAGTCAGCGAAGGCAAACGTCCTTGGGGAAAAGTGAGTCTGCCAGCGTATTGACATTGGTGGCGAGTGGTCATCGCAGCTTCCACCCGTCCGTAAGGAAACGACATTTCAAGACCAGGTGGAGAGCAAGAGGCAAGCCGACCAGCTGCACCGGAAAGCGCACCTCAAGGGTGGGAAGGCGAACGAATCTGTTGATGCCAGCAGCAGTCATATACACTATCTACATAGCTAGGTTCAGCGGGCACAGCAGTGTGACCTACCGAGCTTGTCACCGTTTCTGTATCCCAAAATCGGGTCTCAGCCTTTTCGTCGTCATCATCAGATGCAACCATTCGACATGCACCGCCGTGTGCACCGCCATGCTCGTGTGTGCAAGAGCCGCGCGGATGCCATTTCGTTCGTCACGCGCACATCGCCATTCCTCTAGCGTCGTGCGCCATCTAGTAGCCGTCCTCCTCATCGTCGCCGGCCACAATCACGTTGTTGACCTTCAGCACCATGCGGCAGAGCTGGGTGGCTAGGAGGAGTTGCTGACGCTTCGAGATCAGGGGGTCGACAACGAAGTGCTCCTTCATGTCTACGCATCAAAGTCAGTATATTTCTCTTCCGGGGAAAATCCCTTCATCCACGACTTACCATTCGTGCCGGTCTGCATACAGTCAACACCCAGCCGCCCCTTGCCCTCGCCCTTGTTCTGCCTCGTCTTCAGATCCGACAGCGTCTCGATAGGCGATAGACCCGAGTTCTCGGCCAGGGCCATGGGCACCGAGTCGAGCGCGTCGGCAAACGCTCGCATCGAGTACTGGTCCAGCCCCTTCTCCTCAAACGCCGCCCTCTCCACTGCGATCGAGCAGGCAATGTCTGAAGCACCACCACCGTAGACGACACGATTGTCGGTGACCAGGTTGCGCACCACACAGAGCGCGTCATGCAGCGAGCGCTTGGCCTCGTCGATGATCATCTTGTTGCTGCCCCGAATGAAGGCGGTGACGGCGCGAGAGTTGGGGATATCCTCGATGACGAGCATCTTCTCTCTCGTTGTGCCGAAGCTCATCTCCCTCACAGTGCCGGCCTTACCAAGCTTCTCGGGGGTCAGATCTTCGAAGCGCGGCACGATTCTTCCGTTTGTAGCGATGGCAATGAGCTCGATCTCCGGCCCACCCACCCACCTCACAGCCGGAAGTTCGTTTGTGAGAAGCAGATGGTTGGCCTCGTCGTCGAAGCCCCATTGGCAGATTGCGACATTGGCGCCGGTGTCCTTGATCTGCTTGATCATCTCGGCGAACTTGTCGTGCTCGTACTTCTGCAGTTCCTTAAACTCCGCCACCGATGTGATGTCCAGCTTGTGCTTGGTCTTGGGCTTCGGGGGTTCGAATGGGCAGGTCAGGATGGCGAGCTTGGCGTCCTTGACTTCTGACGGCATCTGGGGGTGCGAGAAGTCCTTGTCGACGATGACACCCTTGACAAGCAGAGTGTCGTCCAGCGCGCCACCAACCTTGCCGTCCACCTTGATAAGCTCAAAGTCGACGTCCTTGCGCTCGAGGTCCGCAACAGAGAGGACAGCATCAACAGCCATGTTGGCGAACTGGTCGTGAGCTTTCGAGACAATCTTTGATCCTAATGAGGTTTTGGCAACTTTGACCAGGTTCTCCGTTGAGTCTCTCGAAAAGGGCATGACGTCCGAAATCTTGTCCAGTTCCGCCACTGCCACCTCGCAGGCCGCATCGTACCCGTCCGCTATTCTGATGGGGTGGATCCCCTTGTCGATCAATTCCGCGGCCTGCTCCAGCAAAGCACCAGCCATCACCACCACACCAGTTGTGCCATCACCGATCTCGGCGTCCTGACTCTGGCTCAAGCTAACCAACAGCTTGGCAATGTGGTTCTGAACGTCCATCTGCCCAAGAATCGTTGCGCCATCGTTCGTGACCGTGATGTCTCCATCGGGCGAGATGAGGATTTTGTCGAGCCCGCGAGGACCGAGAGAGCTCTTCACCTGTGAGGCAACTGTTCGGGCCGCGAGAATGTGACTCTTGACAGCCTCAATACCAGATGTCCGCTTCTTCTTGCCCTGATCCCGGACGATAATAAAGGGGCGGCCGTTTTCGTCCTTGGCGACTTGAGCTGAATGAAACAAAAAGCGAATGTCAGCTTGAGTCCCAAGTGAAGTTCTGGAATGCGCTTGCGGGGGTTTGGTTACCATTGCTCATATCAAGCTCTGTGTGTAAGCCATGTCAGCGTTTGCTTGCGAAAAGTTCACTCGGCACTCGTTCCACTCACGCATTGGTGCTCCTCCTTGCGCCATCTTCGCAACTTCTTCCCTTCTTCGCCTCGGTGTTCAACCTGTTCTCTTTCTGCTACCGCAAGGCAGCGCGCTTGCGTTCCGTTGCTGTCACTCGGCGCTCAGGTACCCAGTCAACCCGTTTCGACTCTTCACAGGATGCTCCGGGGCTACTTGTTCCAGCAGAATCGGGGCAAGACGAAGAGAGTTGCAAAGATAAGGTGAGGTTCAACAGACACCCAGACGTCGCCAGCCGTCCCCTCCGCAATCCGTGGTGGACGCGAAATTTTGAAAGCTCGGACCACCTCCACTTGACGCGCTCCGCGCTTCATTCAACCTCAAAAGAGCTTCTACTGCTTGCGCGCCTGTCCACCGCCTGCACAACCTGCACCTCACTGCCACTGCTGCTTCACTTGTCCCGCCGCGCACGCATCGCGTTGACACTCTTTTCTCCCTGCAGATCGAAAGGAAGACCCTCAAACACTGGAATCGGCCCAGCTCCCAACACAATGCCTCGTACGTCGCGCGCCGCTGCGCAACCGCGTTCCGTTTCACGCCGTTGACTGACAGCTCCACGTAGCCGCGATCTCCGAGGATGGCACCGGCAGCGGCGTCAGTGACGGCGTCGACGAGGTCCCTGCGAAGGCTCAGCCGAAGAACATGCAGGACGACGAGGAAGACGATGACGAGGAAGACGAAGATGAGGAGGAGTACAAGGTCGAGAAGATTCTGGCTCACGGCTTTTCGGACGACGGTAACCCCATCTACAAGATCAAATGGGAGGGCTACAATAAGAAGAGCGATCAGACTTGGGAGCCCGCCGAAAACCTGTGAGTATGGCTCCACCTTGCGTGCGCCTGCGCATCATAAGCCTCGCGAAGCCAATGCTCATACACTTTGTGCTTTGTAGGGCCAACTCACAGGAGTTGCTCGACGCGTACCATGACAAGGTCGGCGGCGTGCCTGTGGACCCCGCCTCGGCCAAGAAGAAGGGCGGAAGGGGTGTCAAGCGTACTCCATCCATGGCGAAGATCGAGGATTCCCCTGCCACCCAGCCGAGCGCGAAGAAGCGACCTGGTCGCAAGTCCACAGGCGGCATCACCAACGGCAAGGGGGAGGCTACGGCCCCGACGCTTCCGGACGGCGACTGGGAACATCACGTCTCTCAGGTCGAGAGCATTCTGGAGAAGGACGACAGCCCGCCCACAGGCCGCGGTGGCAAGGGCAAGAGCACTAAGAGTTTGGTCGCTCTCCTGAGCTGGAGAGACGGACAGAAGACGGAACACGGCATGGCCTCAATCAGACGCAAGTGTCCACAGAAGCTCCTGGACTATTACGAGCAGCACCTGTAAGTCGCCTTTAGGGCATCACATTATTGGACACCACTAACAGTAAGCTCTCAGCGTGTTCAAGCACGGAGATGACGGCGAACCGGAGTATTAATCTGCACTCTTCCCTTCTCCCCACCACTGCACCAACAATCAGCAAATCTTCTTGAGTTGACTTTCTGCTATGTGATGAGCGCTCCATGAGCCACCACCTGCCCATCCGAGCCACATTCTCCTTCAAAAAGCCCGTTCTGCTTTTACTTCGCCCTGGACACGAGAGAGCAAGGCGTTCGGACGGCGAGTGTTTCTGCTTTTCTTGCCCTGTAGCTATAGCCAACATCGGTATGAGTCTTGATACCCGGTAGAGAAGCTGCGCTCATATCTTTAGGGAATGCCTTGCGCTGTAAAGTATGCGGTGTGAAAGTATGAACGATTCTATCTATGGGAAGTCGCTTTTCCCGTCCTGCAAGCCTGCAAGTGTGCTCGTAGCTGATCCCTCGATTCTGCTCGAAGCTTGCTGACGGGTTACGACCAGAGGTTTCGGACGCTTGAGGTGAACGCTCACTGCTTTGAAAGTGTTCTGGAGGCCACACAGACTGACATTAGCCATCGGGCCT
Organism: Saxispiralis lemnorum; assembly: GCA_034509035.1. NCBI lineage: Eukaryota > Fungi > Ascomycota > Dothideomycetes > Mycosphaerellales > Aeminiaceae > Saxispiralis > Saxispiralis lemnorum. The sequence continues at coordinate 59,832 of JAWXCT010000055.1, forward strand.
CACAAGCAAGGAACGACCCAACGAAGGTCTACAACGATTTGCTTGAGGATCCGGACGAGCCTTGAGATATCCCTTGAAGCTCGCTGCTCGGTACAACGCTCGATCCCGCGCACCTGAACACAAGACTATCAGTTTCGAACTGCTCAAGCAGCGTCCTCTGCTCGACGTTGAGTGGCCTTCACTAGAACATTTGACCATGCTTGACCGGGACGTCTGTCCGCGCGATCACGCCCACTGAGAGTCTAACTTGCATATTCCGACACGGCCTAGCTGAGCGGACCATCTGACTTGTGCTCGAGCCTGCCCTTCCCCAACTGCACCCTCGAACGTCAAGCTGTCAATCACAGGTCTCCTTGAAGCTTCCACGGAGGAATTCGCTCATACTTGAGACTAAGCTGGGAAGACCGGACTGTCCACAACTGCATCTCACGCGGGATTCGGAGCCCAAAGCAAGGCTCCACCCATCTCCAGGCCGCCAATTCGTTCCTCTCTATGCTCTACCCCACGGACCGTCGGTCGACCCTTCCACACGACCCCTCAACCCCCCTTCAACCACCCCCTCGATCAACCTT